>JAXCGZ010013595.1:5000-7500 GCA_037179515.1 Halocaridina rubra
ATGATACTTAGTGCCACTGATATTGTGTCTGCGCATTTTTTAAGCACATGAGGGGATATGTCATCAGGACCTGTAGCCTTATGAACATCTAAATCCATCAGCGCTTTGCATACCTCTGTGGCTGTAAGGTTGATGTTCTCTAATACCGGCCCTTGAGCTTCTATCACTGCAATCTGAGGGGGTGGGGTATTTTCTACTGTAAATACTGACTGAAACTCCTTGTTCAATTCTTTGCAGATCTCTTCGTCCGTCTCAGTGATGCTTCCATCCGCTCTCTTTAGCCTTAAAACCTGTTCTTTTACCTTCAGTTTTCCTCTGATAAAGCTGTGGAAAAGCTTGGGATTTTCTTTAGCCTTCCTGGTGATGTCCCTCTCATAATCTCTCTCTGCCTCTCTCCTTTTACTTAGGTAGTCATTTCTTGCTCTTTTGTAGGTTTGCCAGGCATTTATGTTTTTTCTCCTCCTATACCTTTTCCAGCATTTGTCTCTCCACTCCTTAGCTCTATTACACCCATTATCGAACCATTTCTCTCTGGCATGAATTACACCTACTTTGGTGACAGGTATGCAGCAATCTACTATCTTCCCATATTTCTCACAAAAGATGTCATACATTTCTTGTACAGATTTGTTGTAAAATAAGGTTCTCCAGTCAATAACTGCAAAAAGCTCATTCATTTTGATGTAATCTCCTTTCGGATAGTTCCTCCTCATGTCCTCAGTGCCTCTACTCTCAGGAAGAATGTCTTCAATGATATACTCCATCAACAACACACAGTGGTCACTCTTTCCAATTGGTGGTTCCTACTCAATATTTTCAATATCCAACACATTATCTGTGAACACTAGATCAAGTAGTGATGGCTCATCCCCACCCCTGGCTCTTGTTGGTTCCATTACATGTTGGTGTAGGAAATTCCCTTGTACGCAATCTAGGAATCTTGCCCCGAATGAGTCCTCACCACTGTGTGGGTCAAGATTTATCCAATCTATCTCTTTATGATTAAAGTCTCCCATAATCAAAATCCTACATTTTTTCTCCCGCGCCATGTTAACAACTGAGTTTATGACTTCAATCGTACCTATATGACTTTCCTCATAAATTTCAAGCCTATTTTGGTTCCTTGGTGGGTTGTATACAACAGTTATTATAATGCTCTCTGACCCAGTATTTATGCGAGCAACAAGAAATTCCCTGAACTCACTTTCTATAGCCAAGTTTATTTCTTCAACTTGAATCCTCTCACTTATGAGCAGTGCTATCCCTCCACCAGTCCTCTCAGATCTTTCGACCCTTAGTATTCTGAAGCCCTTAGGAAAAACTGTGACACTGTTTATGTCCTCACTCAACTTAGTCTCTGTAATTGCTACTATATCTGCCTTACTGTTGTGAATCCTATCTTTTAATTCTACTGCCTTACCAGCTAATCCATCAGCATTTGTGTATAACAATCTTAATGAGGCCCCATCCCCTGATCTTCTGTCATTATCTTCTTTATCTCCCCTTTGTCTGGAAGAACTCTGTAATGAAAATTTTTCTTCTCTTCTTCATTTCTTTCATCATTTAACCTTCTTGCCTCTTGCAACAAGTTTTTGATCTTTCCCATCTCTTCCTGTGTTCTGTATCGTCTAATGAACACTTCTTTGCATTCTTGAAGGTCTTTTAGACTATTTTTCTCAACAATATTTCCCTACATGTTTCCCCTCTCTCAAAGGTTACTTTTGTTGGTCTTGGCTTTCCTTCCCTCGAATATTTACCTAGTTGGTGTATGTTTACAATATCCTCAGGACCACATACTACTCCAAGCTTTCTTATCAGGTCTACAACGTTAGCTTTATTTTCTTCAAGTCTCCCCTGCCATGTTGGCTCCTGGGATTCACTTATGCCTGAGATTACCACTGTCTTCTCCTTATCAAGTGCCTGTCTGATGAGTGGGTTTGCCCTTTCCATCACAACGTCTTTCATTTTTCTGATTACTGTCTCTTTATAGTCAACTGTTTGTATGTTTTCCAGTGCCACCACCTTTACAGCCTCTTTTACTGCCACATTCCCCTTTAGTGCATCAGCAAAGGACGTTTTCATGGCATCATTTTCCATATTCAGCTCCTGGAACTCTTTTCTGAACTGTTCAATGTTTTCCTTAATCTGAACATTCCAAGCAGCAATCTCGTCTCTCTCAGAAGAGAGCAGTGAACTAACATCTAATTCCTTTAGGTTGTCATTTAGCTGTTTGTTTTTATCTTCTTGTTTAGAAATTCTAGATTCTAGTTGACTCTTTTCCCCTTCCAGCTTCTTTATTCTTTTTTCTAGTTCCTTTCTCTCCTGCCCTTGTGCTTTATTTGCTTCCTCCAAAGATCTTATTTGTTCTCTGAGTGTTTCATTCTCTTTCATTTCTCCATCCATATTCCGAATTTTATCATCAAGGCTTGTAACCATTTCCTCTAACTTCTTGATTCTCTGTTTAAGTCCTCTGATGACTACCCCTTCTCCCGACCCATGG
>JAXCGZ010013595.1:15000-60000 GCA_037179515.1 Halocaridina rubra
CCCAATAGATCTGCTTCTTTCACTCTTCACTATTCAAACATTCGTGGGCTGAACTCTAATCTTTTGTCTGTGGAACAGCACTTGGACACTTTCCTCCCTAACCTCCTCCTCCTATCTGAAATCCAGTTGTCTATACATGCTTCCACTGACCCTTTCCAAATCTCCCACTATAATCTGTATACTCGTTTTCGTTTCAAAGGTGGGGTCTGTGCTTACTGCAACATTAACACTCCTACTGTGATGCTCATGGACCTTGAATCTCCTGACTTTGATGTTCTCTGGCTAAAAGTCTATCTCTCCACTACCACTATCATCCTTTGCTTCTGCTACTGTGCTCCAAACTCCACCGAGTTTGTGTCTTTCTTTGAATATTTCTCTTCGTGCCATGAGTCCTTGCTATCTTCTCACCCACATGCCGAAGTTCTCTACATTGGAGACTTCAATGTACACCACAGTGAGTGGCTTCATTCTTCTCACACTGATGTGGGAGGAAGCGAGGCTCTTGCTTTCTCTATTACTCACGATCTGGAGCAAATTATCAAACATCTTACTTGCGTTCCTGATCATCACGAACATGCTGCAAAAACCCTTGACCTAGTTTTTACTTCTAACCCTTCAAACTACTCTCATTCTGTGCTTTCCCCTCTCGGTAAATCTGACCACTGCATGATCTCAGTCTCTTCCATTTTCGCTCCCCCTCCACCAATCCTTCCTACTCAATGCCGCCTTTGGCACTTCGAGCGAACCCAATATGAAAATTTGCGTAACTTTCTCTTTGACTTCCCATGGGATGACTACTGCTTTCGGTCCCGCATCCCTGATCGGGTAGCTGTAAAAGTTGCTGAGATCATGACCGCGGGAATGGAGGTGTACATCCCCTCTTCTACAAATGTTTTCTGTACCCCTAAACCTTGGTTTGACCGTGCCTGCTCCATGGCTATCCAGGCTAGGAATCAGGCTCACCGATCTTACCAAGCCTCTCCTTCCGATTTAACTCGCTCTGCTTTTATTATAGGTAGGAATCACTGTACAGTTCAGATTCGAAGGTCTAAGGCTTCCTTTATAAGAAGGAAAGTTGATGACCTTAACTCCTCTCCCACTGACAAATGCTTCTGGTCCTTAGCCAAAAACCTCTCCAAAAACTTCTGTAACTCAAGCTTTCCCCCTCTCATTTGTTCTGATGGTTCTATAGCTTGCTCTCCCACTGACAAAGCCACTCTCTTTGGCTCTCATTTTTCTGCCAACTCTTCTATCAACGATTCCAGTGCACCTGTTCCTCAATCTTTTCCCCTCTCTAACCCTATTTCCTCCCTTATCCTTTCTTCACGCAAAGTTCATAAGGGTCTTCGCTCACTAAAGACAAACAAGGCATCTGGTCCCGATGGTATCCCTGCAAGGTTCCTTAAGGAGTTTGCAGATGAACTGGCTCCCGTGCTTTGCCGTCTTTTACGCCTCATTCTGTCAACCAGTATCTATCCTTCACCTTGGAAGCATGCTCTAGTTCAACCTGTTCCTAAGAAGGGTGACCACTCTATTCCTTTTAACTACCAACCTATTGCTCTAACCTCCTCTATTGCTAAAGTTTTCGAAACTTTGCTCAATGCTCACTTCTTGAAACGCCTTGGATCTAACTCACTTATCTCCGATCACCAGTACGGCTTCCGCAAGACAAGATCCACTGGTGATCTCCTGTCCTATCTTACTCATGTATGGTCATCTTCTCTTAGGAACTATGGGGAATCCTTTGTCGTCGCCCTTGATATCTCTAAGGCTTTTGACAGATTCTGGCACAAGGCTCTGTTGGCCAAACTCCCTGCCTATGGCTTTTCCCCTTCTTTCTGTTCTCAGATTTCCAGTTTTCTTACTGACCGTTCTATATCTGTAGTTGTTGATGGCGTGACATCTAGCCCTTTCTCTGTTTCCAGTGGTGTTCCACAGGGCTCTGTTCTTTCACCTACTCTCTTCCTTCTCTTCATCAATGATCTTCTAAAATCCCCATCTTCCTCTCTTCTTCATGCCTTTGCCGATGATTCTACCCTTCACTTTTCCTCTGCCTTTTCTTCATAACCTTCATCTGTTACTCGTAATCAATCTCGTATCACTCTTTCTTCTACTCTTAACTCCGATTTGCAGAGAGTATCTGAATTGGGCACTTAAAATTTAGTTAAATTCAATGCTTCCAAGGCACAGTTTCTGTCTATCTCTTTATCTTCTTCTCCTCCTGATAACCCTATTGTCTTCGAAACTAATGAAATTTACCCTCTTAACTCTATCAATATATTAGGAATTCATATAGCCTCTAACTTGTCTTGGAGGAATCACATAATCCAAATTTCTAAATCTTCATCCAAAAAATTGGGGGTTTTGTTTCGTTTTCGTTATTACTTTTCCTCATTGCAGTTACTTAAAATTTACAAAGGTCTTATCTGCCCCTGCTTAGAATACTGCTCACACATCTGGGGTGCTTCTTCCTTTACTTATCTTCTTGATAGGGTTGAATCTAAGGCAGTCAGACTCATTAATGATCCTTCTCTTACTTCTAACATGGATTCTCTCTCTCTTCGCCGTAAGGTATCTTCTCTTTCGCTTTTCTATCGCTACTACTTCCATCGCTGCTCAGATGAGTTGGCGAGTTGCATCCCTCATCCACTGCCGAGGCCGTGTAACACTCGCCAAGCGGCCTCATCTCAAAGGTACTGTGTGGAGATTTGTAGTTCGCTTCTTCCCATCTCCTCCAGACTAAGGAACTCTCTTCCTCCTTCTGTCTTTCCTAATTCTTATGACCTTTCATCCTTCAAAAAGCAGATCTATCGTCATCTCAGAGCCTAGTCCTCCATATCTCTGGGTCCTCTTTACTTTGACTGTTTTTTTTGTCTGTCGTATATATATATATATATATATATATATATATATATATATATTATATATATATATATATATATATATATATATATATATATATATATATTTCACGTACTTCAGCATGATAGCATTGCCTTATGTCGATTTTTTAATGAAAGGGTTTTTGAGAATAATATTAGCTTGATATTAAAAAGGTAGTATTTTTTTGTGTTAAATGTCAGTTTCTTAAAGCTATCAATGCTCTTACTAATTTTGTCGTCCGCATTGCTATGGATGTTTTTTAAATTAGTGAAAGTGGTCTAGGTTATACAGTTAAAACTGTAGTTATCACATCGCGATTTACACGTGGGGGGAAGAAGAGAGAGAGAGAGAGAGAGAGAGAGAGAGAGAGAGAGAGAGAGAGAGAGGAGAGAGAGAGAGAGAGATAATTGTGAAATTTAGTATTAGGCTACTGAATAAAGTATATTTCAGACAGAAAAGCATCACACTGTATTGGAATTCTCTCTCTCTCTCTCTCCCTCTCTCTCTCTCTCTCTCTCTCTCTCTCTCTCTCTCTCTCTCTCTCTCTCTCTCTCTCTCTCTCTCTCTCTCTCTCTCCTCTCTCTCTCTCTCTCTCTCCATGGTACAAGAAACATATGCTTTAGGAAAGTATATATAATGTTCACTTGACTTGCGCTTTTTTGCATGAACAAGAATTAATGTATTAACTCTCTCTCTCTCTCTCTCTCTCTCTCTCTCTCTCTCTCTCTCTCTCTCTCTCTCTCTCTCTCTCTCTCTCTCTCTCTCTCTCTCTCTCTCTCATTTCTAATTGCTGGCAGTGCCAACCGGGTATCTTGGCAACATGCTAAAGGGAGAGAGAGGTCTCGGACTAAGATTCAGTACACTTCTCTGCCTCTTGAGCTCTGCAAGTGCCTACTTATTATCTTTATTTTTTCCCTCTCAAGTGACCTACTTAGCCAATCTCAGTTTTTCTTTGTGTGTGTATGTGTTGCGGAATTGACATAAAAATGCACATGGCGACTTTTGTAAACAAAATCCCGTAGTGCAGGTACCCTAAAAGAGTCCAAGAATGAAATTTAAAGGACAGGTGATGCTAAGAAAAAGGCATAAAAAAATATCGTAAAAAGTCGTTTTTATATTTTCATCACGGTGATACTTATTTAGTTTATGTGCAATAAAATCAAATTAGAAACAAAGTTGTAAACCATCGAATACTGAAATTAAATTATAATAATGGCACAGCTTATCGTACCACACTCTTTGGCCCATTTTTTTCCTCTTATCCTCCGCAGTATCCCTCATCACTTTGTAACCTCAATCCATTTTATTTTGTAATGAATACTTCTTTCAGTACTGGGAATGCAAGTTATTTGCAATCCATGTTGATTTTTGTTTTAGGAACCCTAGACTTATATGGTAAACATGCTGCCTTTACCATATGAGCCCTACTTTATTTTGAAACTCATTATTTTTTCTGGACAGGTATTATATAGCAAACGATATTGTATTCCAAAATGGACTCTGATTCAAGTTTTGACTTATGCTGCTTTGTAAACAGTACCCCCATATTAGTTTATGCACTTGGAACCTATGCATGTGTGTGTACAGGGACCTTAATTTATCTTACAAACCTCGTGGCTTACGCAGGTAACTAGTATTGTTTCACAATCTTTATTCCTTTTAATACTGGGACTGTGGGATCCAACTTACCTTTGCAACGTGTTGGTTTTTGTATTGGAACTACATTTCTTTGCGCTACAGCAAACCATGATACTTTGGGCAGAGGGACCCTTTTTTATTTACCAATCTAAGTTACATATATCGTAACCTAACTTTATTTTGAGACCCATGTGGCTTTCAGTAGAGTGGCACAACTTGTTTTACACTATATATTATCTTTTGTACAGGGATCGTGATTTCTTCTTTATATCCGGGCTGATTTCTTTGCATACAGGGAGTTTAGATTATGTAACGAATCATATAGTTTTTCATTCAAGAGAACGAAAACAGTTAAACTTTGTACAGTGCAAGGTATCTCTGGTTCCAGGCAGTGCCAACGCAATATTGACTCTTAAAAGTAGGAAGTTATAGAATAGAAATAATTGAAATTTTCATATTGTGATAAATGTTTGTAAGAATGCATGATGGTTTTAGTCATACAATATTTTTGAGTTTTTATCAAATGTTCATTAAGAAAAAAAAGTACTAGTCCGTTACTTACCACATATACAGTGTCCTGCATACAATATGTTGGGTTGGCAATTATCACAACGATGCCAATATCGACTTTTTTCAGCATTTCCGGTGAAGATAAACATTGCAAACTGTTCCTGGACACCGAACTGGGGACCACTGGGTATGAGCTAGAAAACTCTATACTAAGCTACAAAGGGTGCAAATTGTTTCCCGTTAACTTTAGTGTTTTGTTTTATTTAGCATACTGAAGGTCCAGTGTTTAATCTTGATTCAGTCCTAGAGGTAGAGAGATTTATTTTTACATCGATGGTTGAGGCTTAGATATCTCCTCGAGGAGCAGTTCCCGAATTAGCACCTAAAAGAAAAATAAATGACATAATACAATATACAAATGTGTGCAGCAGAGAGACAAATCTACAGCACAACTGTTTGAGTGGTACTAATTCAAATATCAGGTATTTACAGTATAGTCTAGATGTATTTCTTACCTTAAAAGTAACACTAATGTAAGTAAAAGAAAAAATGTCCAGCTGCCAATAACATGCAGTTTTAGAGTCATTTTAACATGTTGAAATATGCTAATAAATATAGAGAAGTGAAGGAGGACAGAGTGATTGATAGATGTTTACAATATAAAACGATGCTATGGGAGCACTTTTTTATTACTGACTACAGGTGCACATCTTTTGTACTATTTGTTTTTGTTTCATATTTTTTTTTCATCACACATCAACTTGCCATTGGCTTTCCTTATATAAACGTTACCATAGGGTTATAGACATCAAAACTCTTAATCCATTGCTACAAGTCAAAAATGTAGCCTTGATAGATTGACCAACATGCGCATCCATTATCCTTGTGCAACTAAGAGGCCTTGTACTTTGCATTACCTAGCCTCACCTCACATTGTGATGGTAGTAGACATTCAGCTGAAACAATTGTTCCACAGTGGTGTTGAAATTGTATACTTTTTTATATTATCAAGGCTTTGTTAATATTTATAAATTTGAAGTATGTTTTTATTCTCCAATATTCGATACCTTTACCCTTGAGAAATATGTATGTGAGTCAGTGTTTTGTATTTTTTGTGGAGATCAGTGGGTTTATTCTCCACTGTTTAATTTATATAAATGTATGTTTCCCACTGTTGAAAACTCTTGTTATTTTTATGTGATATCTCAGTCATATTGCAAGAGCTAATGTGTTGATTACTATTTATTTATATGACACTAGATTTGTTTAATTTTGGAGAATATTGAACTTAAATACCAAATGCAAAAAGCTTCATTTTTCACTGATTGCAAAGATTTTAGATCAGAGGTATCAGTGAATCACAAATAGTACTGTCATTTCAGCATAACGACTTAAGTAAGCCTGCATATATGCATTTATGTATAGGCCATATTTCTTATTTATTCATCTTATCTGCAAGTGTACATCTGCACGAATATGTATAAGGTATTGGCAATTATAGCTCACATCTTTTATGCCATCGCTCTCTTTCTAGTTATCATTATTAATATACGGTAATTATCATTTTAACAGTATACGTGGAAGCTGCCTAGTCCTCGAGTGGTGTCAAGCTGAGTTGGGGGTGGGTAGGGTAACATCATGGGGGGCGGGGCTCTTCATCCTGTCCACCCACCTTATCCATGACGAAACTCCACAGAACTCCTAGAAAGCACGTACTTATCACACAGCTGCCACCACTCGTGCATCTTATGATTAGGAATTGGGTAGCAATTCTAAAACATTTAGAGTAAGTTGCCTAATGTTAATCCATAATGCAGCATGCCTTTTTTCACAATCTGTTCAAGTTATTGAACCTTCACTCACAGGAAAACTTTTGACTTGCTTTTTTTTTTTTGTTGTCACAAGACGGGCCAAAAAAAAAATGCCCTCATCTGGCCTAGGCACAAAGAAAACATAAAGCAAAAAGAAACAGAGATGGGGAGGGTTGTGACTTGTCAGATGTGAAGGGATAATAAGAGATGTGTAACGAATATCAAAGAATATTCGGTGTTGATGTAGGCATAGAAAAAGAACAGTATCTGAAGGACGTCTTGACATTGAACTGTCCTAGAAAGTCCTATTTTAGTCCTAAAGACTCTTTAACTGTAGTATAGCAATGGGCGACTGATGCCATGGGCTAACCTACTATATGAAAAGCCTTTGCTATTGTACAAACTCTATTACAATGATAGCCATAAATCTACTTTGAGATAATCTTATTAAAGAAATTCACAGTAAGTTATTGTCACCTCTGCACCATTGTACTTAGGAATTTGCAATAACAAACAGGGATGGCACTTGCTCTTTCGATTGGCAAACACAAGATCAAGTCCACCAGTGTCTTTAGAATCAATTATTAATAGACTGTATATTGTTGGTATATCAGCATATGATGAGCTGAGAATATAAACAGACATTGGTGTTGATAAATACTTTACAGTGAATTTTCTGTTGAGATGCTGCACATGCAAGTTTTATTACAGTAACACATTTATAATAGTAGTAACAGCTTACCTGGTTAAATATCAAAGAATTGTTTTTTATATTCAAACTGAAATATACACACATTTTCTTCTATATTCCACATACAAAAAATCTCCAATTGAAGAATACTGCTCATATGTTATTTTTTTGTTAGTGATTACTATTATTAATATGTAAATACATATAGAATGATTTTAAGGAACGTCTAATGAAACTGTTCTTACAGCTGCAAGTATCAGTGAGGTATATATATTATTTATGAATCTCACATGGTATGAAATTATACCTGAAATTTTGTATTCTAATAGTTCATAATCTTGCAGATGTCAGCAGAGTCTAAAGCAGCACAAAGTGGTGGTCGGGAGAGTGTGGAGAGCCTTCCTCCCCAGCCCTACCCACCCCACTTTTTTCCAGCAGCTAATTACCAGGGGCTTCCACAGCCGCAATGGTTTGCTGGACATCCTCCTCCAGTATCAACAGGGCCATGGGCTGCTCCATGGGGATATGCAGCTCCAGTCCCAACCTGGTCTACTGCACAGACTGTTGGGAAAATGACCACTACAACCACTGGATCAGCTGTGCCTTCTGATGAATACACAGTGGACACCTTGCGCCGTATTTACAATGATGATGATGGTAGAGTAGAAATTCAGAGAGTTAAGGTGCAAAGACGTCAGCCAGAAGCCTCTGGAGCATCATTACCAGTAGGTCCAGAGGCCATGAGTCTAGTTCCAGTAGGTAATTTTCCATTAAATGAACGTCGGCCTCCACCTAGGAAGAACAAAATCAAAAGACAAATGCAACTCATGCAGGCTCTTCAAGGACAGCAAGGGCCCTATCCTTGGTATCCTTACATGCCCTGTATGCCATTTCCTTATCCATATCCATATTATTATGGAGGGGGCTGCATGTGGCCTCCAAGTATAGTATCCCCTCCTATGTCTCCGTGGCCTGGAAGTGATGATAGTGAAAGAACTACATCTCAACAAGAGTCTTTGCCAACTACTTTGGACTCACAGCATTTTGAGTCTCGAGTTTCTGCCCCTTCGCGAAACTCTCTTTCTCCATCACCTTCAGCTGCTGGACATAGCACAGTACCATCTGATAGTGCATCCAGAGTTGGGTATAGAGATGAGGAGTCATTAAAACTTGCAATACGAGGACCTACTCCCCCTCCTCGCTCAAAGAGTAGGGCATCAGTTGAAAGAAGGGCAGCCAGAGCACTGATGGCTCCAAGTGATACTTTGTCGGATGCTGGTGACAGAAACTCTCTTCCTAGTACTAGCACAGATACTGTACCATATCAAAAACTACCACCCCGCAGAAGGAACCGTGCTTCAAAAACTGTAAGTTTAAGTGATAAAAGCTCATCTGTTTACCAAAAAGATATTGACACCCTGAGTGATAGACTAAGTGTTACCTCAGATATGACTGGTGATGACCCATCAAGGTTAAGTTCAGAGCTTAATTATGCCTTCAAAAAATTTGAACAGTCTGTAGATGTGTTCAAAACAAAGGTGTCTGTAGATTCAACTCCCATTAACACTCCTCCACCATCACCACCACCAATGATTGTGCATTCCACTGATAATATGAGAGATGTTGATATCATAAAAAGTGATTCAGATGTCAATGAGAGCAAGTCATGCAAATTGGAAGATTATGAAGCTTCTACAGAGTCAGCATCCCTTCCTAAACTAGAAACTGTGCAATCAAAGTTCGTAGTGTCTTCATTATCTTCAAGCAAGATCGAAGATGTGTCAGTTCTTCAGGAAGTTCCACGTGCTGTTGTGTCTACCCAAGAAGAAACTTCAGAATCTGTTAATAATAAAACTGCTCTTCCTACTGAATCAGTGACAGGTAACTCTTCTAAAGCTTCAGATGTACAAGTTTCTTCTTTAGTTGCAATGTCGGAAGTGAATGCAGCCTCAATGGGAAATATTCAGGCAAGCACAGAAAATTTAATTACAGTCAGCACAGATCTGAAATCAGAACCTAGATTTTCACCCACATCAGGCACTGATAGACTTCAGGTTGAAATAAGTAACAATACAGCTGAAGCCATCAAAACTTCAGAAATGCAGGTAAATGTTGATGCCTCCAGTGGTAGAGATTCACGAGCTAGCTCAAGTACTTTCTTCTCTCTTCGTCCCTCTGATGATCCTCTCCACCTAGATACAGATTCTACAGATATCTTGCTGCCAACTACGGATGTCACCACTGCAGATGAGGTGAGATACGTTTTCATTAATCCAAAATGTTTATACTTTTAGCTTAATAGTGTTGAGAGTACATTAAGGAAAGTAAGGCTGACTATTTTGTTTTTGATTCTCTTTATAAAACATAGTTATATCTTCAGCTCCTAAGTTGAAAATTTTAAAAGTCTTTAACTTGGCAAAGCTGCAACAAGCATTATATTGTAGTACACACACACGGTTTTTAAATTCATTCATGGTTATGACAGAGTGGATACGGATCTACATTTTTATATGGCTGGCTCTAGAGCTAGAGATCATAGTTTGAAGTTCCGCAAAGAAAATTTCTCTGCAGACTGTAAGGAAGTACTTTTTTTTATGTAAGAATAGTTGACGATTGGAATTTGCTAAGTCAATTCACAATTTTAAGGACACTGATAATAAATATCAACGAGTATAAAACTGGAACCGACCAGAAGACTGGGAGTTACAAGCATAGAGCCATTCCCGTAAGTACAAGAAATCTACATAGACTAGAAGTTTATGAGAAAAGTCATATATGCACTATTGAAGTCATAACCTCGGTTATTAATATTGCACAGGAGAGAAAATCTATGATAGATTGGATAAATCTTGACCCAAACAGTGGGGAGGACTCATTTCCTGCAAGATTCCTAGAATGTGTACAAGGGAATTTCCTACACCAACATGTACTGGAACCAACGAGGGCAAGGGATGGGGATGAGCCATCTCTGCTTGATTTAGTATTCACATATAATGTGTTGGATATCGAAAAAACTGAGTATGAACCTCCAATTGGAAAAAGTGACCACTGTGTGTTGTTGATGGATTAGATCATTGAAGATGTTCTTCCTGAAAGTAGAGGCACTGAGGACACGAGGAGGAACTATCCGAAAGGAAGAAGAAGAAGAAGAAGAAGAAAAAAACCTTTATTTCCAGTACAATACAATGGGTATTCGTCAGCCGGGACAAGCCCCAACCCTCCACTGTGGTGCCCAACCACAGCAGTTCCTTCCAGGAAACAGCTTAAACTCTCGGTCTTGGATGGGGACCGATCTTTCGACCTCATGAATGCGAAGCCAGCGCGTTACCACTGTACATCAAAATGAATGAGCTTTTTGCAGTTTTTGTCTGGAGGACCTTACTTAACAACAAATCTGTACAATATATGTACGACATCTTTTGTGAGGAATATGGGTAGATAGTAGATTGTTGCATATCTTCCACAAAATTAGGAGTTATTCATGCCAGAGAAAATTGGTTCAATAATGATTGTAAGAGATCGAAGGACTGGACAGACAAATGCTGGAAGAGGTATTGGAGGAGAAAAAGCATAAATGCTTGGCAGACTTATAAAAGAGCAAGAAGTGATTACCTAAGTAAAAGAAGAGAGGCAGAGAGAGACTATAAGAGGGATATCACCAGGAAGGCTTAGGAAAATTTTTCCACAGCTTTATCAGAGGAAAACTGAAGGTAAAAGAACAGATTTTAAATCTAAAGAATGCTGATGGAAGCATCATTGAGACGGGTGAAGAGGTCTGTAAAGAATTGATCAAGGGGTTTCAGTCAGTAGTTACAGTAGAAAACACCCCCACCCCCTCAGATTGCAGAGATAGGAGCTCATGAGTCGAAATTAGAGAACATCATCTTTTCAGCCACAGAGGGACTCAGAGCACTGATGGAGTTAGATACCCATAAAGCTACAGGTCCTGATGATATATCTCCTTATGTACTTTAAGGAATGCGCTAAATCAATATCAGTGGCTCTAAGTATCATATTTGGAAAGTCGATGGAGTAAGGGGACATTTCAGATGCTAGAAATAAGCGAATGTGGTACCTATCTTCAAAAATGGGAGGGATATGGCTCTAAACAATAGATCTGCTTCCTTGGCCAGCATAGTCTGAAAAGTTATGGAGAAACTACTAAGGAAACACATCTCTCTTCACTTGAAATTCTTCAACTTTTTTGTCAATGAGACAACATGGCTTCAGAGAAGGTAGATCAACAGTAACAAACTTATTGTAATTTTATGATGAGGTAAGCCGAATCTTACAGCAAAAAGAGGGCTGGGCAGATTGTATATTCCTAGACTTCCAGAAAGCATTTGATAGAGTCCCACATGAGAGACTTATTAAAAAGCTGCAAGCAATGACGAGGATAGGTAGAAATGTCTTCGAATGGATATAAACTTACCTAGAAAGAAGGGAACAGAGGGTTAGTGTAAGAAACTCAGTGTTTGAATGGAAAAGTATTAATAGTGAAGTTCCACTGGGTTCAGTTTTAGGACTACTTTTGCTCCTTGCATATGTAAATGACATACCAGAGTCTGTAAATTTATTCATGAATATGTTTGCAGATGAAGAAAGATTGTGAAGAAAGTAAAAGTAAAAGACGAGAACAATGGTAGAGATATTAAGGAAGACCTAAATAGTCTGTATGAGTGGTCTGAAAAGTGGTTAATGAAATTCAGTATTTCAAAATATAAGGCAATGAGAATGACTACGAGTGCAAGAAGGACTAAGCTTAACTACTCAATGGCAAGAGCACAAATTCAAGAGACAGAGAAAGAGAGAGATCTAGGAGTAAACATACTCGCCGATTTGTCTCCAGAAATGCATATAAATGGCTTAGTAAGGGTAGCATATGCTTTCTTAGGAAATGTAAGGGTTGCCTTCAGGCACAATGACAAGGAAATGTTCAGAAATATTTATGTAACCTATGTGCGGCCAAAGCTTTAATATGCAGCCCCCTTTTGGAATCCACACGTAATTAAGCTAGAAAGAGTTCACAGACATGCCACGAAACTGGTGCCAGAAATATGCAATCTCAGGTTTGGTGAGAGGCTGAGGGAATTAGACTTACCATCAGTCGAGGCTAGGAGAATGAGGGGGATATGGTGACGGCTTTTAAGTTCCTTCATGGTTATGATATTTTGATATAGCAGGCACTAGAACTAGAGATCAAAGTTTGAAGTTTCATAAGAAAACTTCTTTGCAGGATGTAAGGAAGTACTTTTTCAGAGTACGAATAGTTGATAATTGGCATTCCCTAAGCAAGGAGGTAGTTAATGCTAACTCAGTCCATGGTTTTATGGACAAGTATGATAAGTATCACTAAGTACAAAATGGAACCGACCAGGAGACAGGAAGATACGAGTTTGGGGCTCTTTCCCGCAAGCTCAATTAGTTAATTACAATTAAGTAATTTCACACACACATGCACACGCACACACGCACACCACACACACCCAATCTCAGTTATGATGAGAGGCTGAGGGAATTAGACTTACCATCACTCGAAGCTAGAAGAGTGAGGGGGGATATGGTGACAGTCTTTAAATTCCTTCATGGTTATGATAGAGTGGATAGGGATCGATATTTTGATATGGCTGGCTCTAGAACTAGAGGTCATAGTTTGAAGCTTCGTAAGAAAACTTGTTTGCAGGATGTAAGGAAATACTTTTTCAGTGTAAGAGTAGTTGATAATTGGAATTGGCTAAGCGAGGAGGTAGTTAATGCTATCTCAATCCATAGTTTTAAGGACAGGTATGATAAGTATCACTAAGTCTAAAATGGAACCGATGAGGAGACGGGAAGATACGAGCTTTGGGCTCTTTCCCGTAAACACAATTAGGTAATCACAATTAGGTAATCACACACAGAACACAGGAAGAGATGGGAAAGATTAAAAGCAACGTGCAAGAGGCAAGAAGGTTAAATGAGGAAAGAAATGAAGAAGAGAAGAAAAATTTTCATTTCAGAGTTCTTCCAGACAAAGGGGAGATAAAGAAGATAATGACAGAAGATCAGGGACTGGGGCATCATTAAGATTGTTATACACAAATGCTGATGGATTAGCTGGTAAGGCAGAGAAATTAAAAGATAGGACTCTCAACAATAAGGCAGACATAGTAGCAATTACAGAGACTAAGTTGAGTGAGGACATAAACAGTGTCACAGTTTTTCCTAAGGGCTTCAGAATATTAAGGGTTGAAAGATCTGAGAGGACTGGTGGAGGGATAGCACTTCTCATAAGTGAAAAGATTCAAGTCAAAGAAATAAACTTAGCTATAGAAAGTGAGTTCAAGGAATTTCTTGTTGCTCGCATAAATACTGGGTCAGAAAGCATTATAGTAACT
This sequence comes from Halocaridina rubra, assembly GCA_037179515.1. Classification (NCBI taxonomy): domain Eukaryota; kingdom Metazoa; phylum Arthropoda; class Malacostraca; order Decapoda; family Atyidae; genus Halocaridina; species Halocaridina rubra. The sequence continues at coordinate 28,911 of JAXCGZ010013595.1, forward strand.
GTTGTATATAACCCACCAAGGAACCAGAATAGGCTAGAAGTTTATGAAGAAAGTCATATAGGTACTATTGAAGTCATAAACTCAGTTGTTAACATGGCACGGGAGAGAATATGTAGGATTTTGATTATAGGAGATTTTAATCATAAAGAGATAGATTGGATAAATCTTGACCCACACAGTGGTGAGGACTCATTCGGGGCAAGATTCCTAGATTGCGTAAAAGGGAATTTCCTACACCAACATGTAATGGAACCAACGAGAGCCAGGGGTGGGGATGAGCCATCACTACTTGGTCTAGTGTTCACGGATAATGTGTTGGATATTGAAAAACTTGAGTATGAACCACCAATTGGAAAGAGTGACCACTGTGTGTTGTTTATGGAGTATATCATTGAAGATATTCTGCCTGAGAGCAGAGGCACTTAGGACATGAGGAGGAACTATCTGAAAGGAGAAAGAAATGTATGGCATATTTTGTGAGAAATATGGAAAGATAGTAGATTGCTGCATACCTTTCACCAAAGTAGGTGTAATTCATGCCAGAGAGAAATGGTTCGATAATGAGTGTAAAAGAGCTAAGGAGTGGAGAGACAAATGCTGGAAAAGGTATAGGAGGAGAAAAAACATAAATGCCTGGCAAACCTACAAAAGAGCAAGAAATGACTACCTAAGTAAAAGAAGTGAGGCAGAGAGAGATTATGAGAGGGACATCACCAGGAAGGCTTAAGAATATCCCAAGCTTTTCCACAGCTTTATCAGAGGAAAACTGAAAGTAAAAGAACAGGTTTTAAGGCTTAAGAGAGAGGAGGGAAGCATCACTGAGATGGATGAGGAGATCTGCAAAGAATTGAACAAGGACTTTCAGTCAGTATTTGCAGTAGAAAATACCCCATCCCCTAAGATTGCAGAGATAGAAGCTCAAGGGCCGGTATTGGAGAATATTAACCTTACAGCCACAGAGGTATGCAAGGAGCTGATGGAGTTAGATGTTCATAAAGCTACAGGTCCCGATGACATATCCCCTCATGTACTTAAAAAAAATGCGCAAACTCAATATCAGTGGCACTAAGTATCATATTTAAAAAGTCACTGGAGTCAGGGGAGATTCCAAGATGCTGGAAACAAGCAAACGTGATACCTATCTTCAAAAAGGGAAGGAGGGATACGGCTCTGAACTATAGACCAGTTTCCTTGACCAGCATAGTTTGCAAAGTTATGGAGAAACTACTAAGGAAACATATCTCTCCTCACTTGGAATCCTTCAACTTTTTGTCAGTGAGGCAACATGGCCTCAGAGAAGGTAGATCAACGGTAACAAACTTATTAAAATTTTATGATGAGGTAAGCCGAATCTTACAGGAAAGAGAGGGTTGGACAGATTGCATATTCCTAGACTTCCAGAAAGTGTTTGACACTGTTCCACATGGGAGACTTATTAGGAAGCTGCAAGCAATTGCTAGAATAGGTGGAAATGTCTTGGAATGGATAAAAACTTACTTAGAAGGAAGGGAACAGAGGGTTAGAGTAAGACACTCAGTGTCTGAATGGAGAAGAGTTAGTAGTGGAGTTCCACAGGGTTTAGTTTTAGGGCCACTTTTGTTCCTTGTATATGTAAATGACCTACCAGAGTCTGTAAATTCATTCATGAATATGTTTGCAGATGATGCAAAGATTGTGAAGACAGTAAGAAACGAGAACAATGGTAGAGAACTTCAGGAAGATCTAAATAGTCTGCATGAGTGGTCAGAAAAGTGGCTAATGAAATTCAGTGCTTCAAAATGTAAGGTAATGAGAATGGGTACAAGTGCAAGAAGGCCCAAGCTTGACTACTCTGTGGCTGGAGTACAACTTCAAGAGACAGAAAATGAGAGAGATCTAGGTGTAAACATAGTGGCAGATTTTTCTCCAGAAATACATATAAATGGCATAGTAAGGGCAGCATATGCATTCTTATCAAATGCAAGGGTAGGCTTCAGGCACATGGACAAGGAAATGTTCAGAAATATTTATGTAACCTATGTGAGGCCAAAACTCAAATATGCAGCCCACTTTTGGAATCCGCACTTGAAAAAGCACATAGCTAAGCTTGAAAAAGTTCAAAAACATGCCACGAAACTGGTGCCAGAAATACGCAATCTCAGTTATGATGAGAGGCTGAGGGAATTAGACTTACCATCACTTGAAGCTAGAAGATTGAGGGGGGATATGGTGACAGTCTTTAACTTCCTTCGTGGTTATGATAGAGTTGATAGGTATCGATTTTTTGATATGGCAGGCTCTAGAACTAGAGGTCATAGTTTGAAGCTTCGTAAGAAAACTTGTTTGCAGGATGTAAGGATATACTTTTTCAGTGTAAGAGTAGTTGATAATTGGAATTGGCTATGCGAGGAGGTAGTTAGTGCTATCTCAATCCATAGTTTTAAGGACAAGTATGATAAGTATCACTAAGTATAAAATGGAACCGATGAGGAGACGGAAAGATACGAGCTTTGGGCTCTTTCCCGTAAACACAATTAGGTAATTGTAATTAGGTAATTACACACACACATATACCTTCCACCAAAATAGGAGTTTTTCATGCCAGAGAGAAATGGTTTAAATATGAGTGTGAAAGAGCTAAGGAGTGGAGAGACAAATGCTGGAAAATGTATAGGAGGAGAAAAAGCATAAATACCCTGCAGACTTATAAAAGAGCAAGAAATTATTACCTAAGTAATATAAGAGAGGAATAGAGGGACTATGAAAGGGATTTCACAATGAAGTCTTAAGAAAATCCCAAACATTTCCACAGCTTTATCAGGAAAGTCAGAGGTGTAAGAACAGAATTTAATGCTAAAGAGAGCAGATGAAGCATCACTGAGACGGATGAAGAGGCCTGTGAATAATTTAACTAGGAATATAAGTCAGTATTTACAGCAGGAAATACCCCACCCCCTCAGATTGCAGAGATAGGAGCTCATGGACCGGTATTAGAGAACATTATCTTTTCATCCATATAGGTATGCAAAGCGCTGATAGAGTTAGATGCCCATAAAGCTACAGGTCCTTATGATATATCCCCTTATGTACTTAATATTTGCACTAATCAATGTCAGCAGCACTATGTATCATATTTGAAAAATCGCCGAAATCAGGGGAGATTCCAAGATGCTGGAAACAGGCAAGCAAAAATGGGAAGGAGAGATACAACTCTGAACTATAGACCTGTTTCCTTGACCAGCATAGTGTGCAAAGTTATGGAGAACCTACCTCAGAAACACATCTCTCTTCACTTGGAATCCTTCAACTTTTTGTCAGAGAGACAAAAAGGCTTCAGAGAATGTAGATCAACAGTAACAAACTTATTAGAATTTATGATGAGGTAAGCTGCAGATTTGAGATTTCTAGACCTCCAGCAAGCTTTTGACACGGTACCACTTGGGAGACGAATCTGCAAGCAATGGCGAGAATAGGTGAAAATGTCTTAGAATGGATAAAAACTGACTTAGAAGGAAGGGAACAGAGAGTTAGAGTAAGGAACTCAGTGTCTGAATGGAGAAGAGTTAGTAATGACATTCCACAAGGTTCATTTTAGGGCCACTTTTGTTCCTTGTATACGAAAATGAGCTACCAGAGTCTGTAGATTCACTCGTGTACTTCTTTGCAGATGATATATTAGATTGTTTAGACAGTAAGATATGTAAACAATGGCAGAGAACTTCAGGAAGACCTAAATAGTCTGCATGAGTGGTCAGAAAAGTGGCTAATGAAAGTCAATACTTCTAGATGTAAGGTAATGAGAACGAGTACAAGTGCAAGACGTCCCAAGCTTGACAACTCAATTGCAACAGCAGAACTTTGAAATGTTCAGAAATAGTAATGTTACCTATGTGAGGCCAAAGCTGGAATCATCACTTGAAAAAGCCCGTAGTTAAGCTGGAAAAAGTTCAGAGACATGAAATGAAACTCGTGCCAGAAATACGCAATCTCAGTTATGGGGAGAGGCCGAGGGAATTAGACCTACCATCACTCGAAGCAAGAAAAATGAGGGGGATATGGAGATTGTTTATAAATTCCTTCTTAGATATGACAGAGTGCATAGGAATCGATATTTTAATATGACTGGCTCTAGAACTAGATTTCATAAGTTGAAGCTTCGTAAGAAAACTACATTGCAGGATGTAAAGAAGTACGTTTTGAGTTTAAAAGTAGTAGATAGTTGGAATTCGCTAAGCGAGGAGGTAATTAATGCTAATCCAGTTCATAATTTTAAGGAAAAATGTGATAAGCATCACTGCCACATAAATGGAACTGACCAGGAGATGATGAGTTACGAGCATAGAACTCGTGTAAAAAATATATATATATATATATATATATATATATATATATATATATATATATATATATATATATATATATATATATATATATATATATATATATATATATATATATATATATATAATATATATATATATATATATATATATATATATATATATATATATATATATATATATATATATATATATATATATATATATATATATATATTTATTTATTTATTTATTTATATTCTATCTATCTACCTTGCCTGTCTTCTCCAATTGGGTGGTAGGCCAAATAAAAAAAAAGAAACAATAATGGATTACTATGCTCAATGGGCAATGACGAGGGAGCTAGCAACCGTTCAGCTGGCACTGCTGGAGTGCCACAGCCCATCCTCCCGGCTCTTCCACAGCCTGTGTCGCTTCATAATTGCCAACTCCCCTACTGCCCCTACCACAGGTCTACCTATGTAAGATGCAGCCCCATGGTAATAGCAGATGTCCATCAGAGCTGCGTCACAATAGCTCGCCACTCATTCCTATTCCTAGCACGCTCACTTGCTTCCCTCACATCCATCCTCCTATCATTCAGGGCTCTCCTTACTCCATCCATCCACCCAGACCTAAGCCTCTCTCTAGCACTTCTCCCATTAACTCTCGCATTCATCATCTTTTTCAGCAGTTTTTCATCATCCATCCTTTCCACATGGCCAAACCATCTCAGATCATTCATATCTTCTCTGTCTGCAAATTCTCTCCTCACACCTGTTCTTGCTCTCGCCACTTCATTCCTAACCCTATCCAACCGAGATACCCCAGTCATATTCCTCAGGCATTTCATCTCAAACACATTTAGTTTCCTTCTCTCACTTACTCTCATACCCCATTACTCTGATCCATACATCAAAGTTGGCACAACCACTTTCTCATTGAAAACTTTCTTAACATTCATTTCTAACCCTCTATTCTTCATCACTCCTTTCAACGCACCCAACACTTTACAACCTTCATTCACTCTGTGACACACATCTGCTTCCACTCCACCATTTGCAGCTATAACCGAGCTTAAATACTTAAACTGATCAACTTCCTCAAGTATCTCACTCCAGCACCATCCTCATTTCTTCTACACCTCATAACCTTACTCTTTCCCACATTCACTCGCAACTTCCTTCTCTCACACACTATGCCAAATTCTGACACTAACTGACACAGCTTCTCCTCTGAATCTGCCACAACCATAGTATCATCTGCAAACAGCAACTGATTCAGTTCCCACTCCTATCATCCCCATCTACCATTCTCAAACCTCGACCACGCATTTCCTCATTCACCTATCTTGCGACTCCATCAATATGCAAATTGAACAGCCATGGTGACATCACACATCCCAGTCTCTGCCCCACACTCACTGGAAACCACTCACTCACTTCATTCCCTACCCTAACACAAGCTCTACTGCTCTCATACAAACTCTTCACTGCTTACAACAGTTTACCATCAATTCCATATAACCTCAAAACATTCCACATTGCCTTTCTATCAACTCTATCATATGCTTTCTCAAGATCCAAAAATGCAGCTAAATATTTCTCACATAACTGCCTAACTATAAAAATCTGATCTATACAATCTCTACCTCTCCCAAAACCACTCTGCACTTCCGCGATAACATTTTCTGTCTTATTCCTAATCCTATTAATCAGTATCCTACAATACACTTTTCCTACCACACTCAACAAACTTATACCCCTAAAATTACTGCATTCATACATATCTCCCTTACCATTGTATAGGGGCACTATACAAGCAATCACTCATTCCACTGGCACCATGGACAGCATAAAGCATATATTAAACACTCTCTCTAACCATTCCAATGCAGTCACACCCCCGCTCTCACACCATCCATCCCAGGTGCTTTACCTGCTTTCGCTTCATACAATGCCCTTTTCACCTCCTCTCTTGTAATATCTCTCATTTTCATCTCCCATTACTGGCACTTAAACACCCCCCACTGCCACTATAGCTGCCTCTCTATCTTCCTCAACATTCAGCAAGCACTCAAAATATTCTCCCCATCCTTTCATTGCATTGTTCCCTTTTAACATCTGTCCATTCACATCTTTCACTGTCTCTTCCATCCTCGATCCACCCTACCTTACTCTCTTCACTTCTTTCCAAAACTTCTTCTTATTCTCCTCATATGTCCTACTAAAATCCTGTCCCCACTTAAGATTTGCCAGCCTCTTCTCTTCCTCTACCTTCCGCTTGGTGTCCACATTTTTCTCCCTATATCTTTCATACATCTCCCTACTTTTACACTGCAGCCATCCTAAAAAGCCCTCTTTTTCTCTTCCACCTTCATTTTCACTCCTTCATTCCACCACTCGCTGCCCCTCCTCATGCCACCTCCAACAAACCTCTTTCAACACACATCACTTGCATGTCTCACAAAACATTCTTTCATCAAACCCCATTCCTCCTCTATTTCCTCAACTTCTCTTTCTTTCACCCTGTCATATGCCACTTTCAACCTGTCCTGATATTCCTGTCTCTTCTCTAGCTTTTCAACTCTTCCACCTTCACCGTTTCCCTTCTACATCCCCCCACTATATTTCCTAACTCTTCTTGAAAAAACTATTACCTATCACCAACTCTTGCTCCACACACATATCAAGCAGTATCTCGCCACTCTCATTCCCACCTGGTACCCCATACTTTCCTACTACACCTTCTACCTCTCCATCACCCACTCTGGCATTCAAGTCACCCAACACAACTAAATAGTTCCATCTACGCAAACTATCCACATACCTAGTTAACTCATTCCAGAATTCATTCCTCTCTTCCTCACTTCTCTCACATCCTGGCCCAAAAGCACTAACAAAAGCCCAACATTCCCTACCTATCCTAGCCCTCACCCACATCAGCACAGATGACACTTCTTTCCAGTCCACTGCCTTATTTACCATCCATTCACTCACCAATAAAGCCACACCTTCTCTCGCTCTTCCCCTTTCAACCCCAGATGCCCTACCTGTCACATCACCAAATGACTCTTCTCCTTTTCCTTTCAACTTCGTCTCACACAATGCCAATACATCCATCCTCCTCCTACCAAACATATATCCAATCTCACATCTTTTGCTCTCTATCGTACTACAACCACGCACATTTAGACACCCCAAAACTAGAGTTTGGGGAGAAGTTATTCTCCCCTCTACTCCCCTTCTTCTTTGGCGTCTCGCAGGAGGTTAATACAAGGGGGGGTATTCCTAGTCCCCTCGCCTCGTCCACTTTTAGTCGCCTCTTACGACACGCAGGGAATATGTTGGGGCTAATATATATATATATATATATATATATATATATATATATATATATATATATATATATATATATATATATATATATATATATATTAAATAATTATGCTTGCGGGAAAGAGTCCCAAGATCGTTACTTCCCGTCTTCTGGTCGGTTCCATTATGTACTTGTCCTTAAACCTAAGGATTGAGTAAGCATTAACAACCTCCTCGCTTAACCAATTCCATTTATCAACTGCTCTTACACTAAAAAAAGCACATCTTTATATCCAGCAAAAAAGTTTTCTGATGAAGCTTCAAATTACTACATCTAGTTCCAGTTCCAGCCATATCAAAATATCGATCCCTATTCGTTCTGTCATAACCACGAAGGAATTTAAAAATCGTCACCATACCCTCTCATTCTTCTAGCTTCGAGTGATGGTAAGTCTAATTCCCTCAGTCGCTCCTCATAATTGAGATTGCATATTTCTTGCACCTGTTTCGTGGCATGTCTTTGAGCTTTTTCCAGCTTATCTACGTGATTTTTCAATTGTGGATTCCAAAAGTAGGATGCATTTTCAAGCTTTGGCCTCACATAGGTTACATAAATATTTCTGAACATTTCCTTGTCCAATGTGCCTGAAGGTTACCCTTACATTTGCTAAAAAAGCATATGCTGCCCTTACTATGCCATTTATATCCATCCTGGAGACAAATCTGGCAGTATGTTTACTCTTATGTCTCTCTCATTCATTGTTTCTTTAATTTCTGTTTTTGCCATTGAGTAGTTAAGCTTAGGCCTTCTTGCACTTGTACCCTCTCTCTCTCTCTCTCTCTCTTCCTCTATCTCTCTCTCTCTCTCTCTCTCTCTCTCTCTCTCTCTCTCTCTCTCTCTCTCTCTCTCTCTCTCTCTCTCTCTCTCTCTCTCTCTCAATATATATATATATATATATATATATATATATATATATATATATATATATATATATATATATATATATATATATATATATATATATATATATATATATATATATATATATATATATATATATATATATATATATATATATATATATATATATATATATATATATATATATATATATATATATATATATATATATATATATATATATATGCATACATATATATATATACATATATATATATATATATATATATATATATATATATATATATATATATATATATATATATATATATATATATATATATATATATATATACATATATATATATATATATATATATATATATATATATATATATATATATATATATATATATATATATATATATATATATATATATATATATATATATATATATATATATATATATATATATATATATATATATATATATATATATATATATAAATATATATATATATATATATATATATATATATATATATATATATATATATATTATGACGCTCCCCAAAGGTATTTCTTGCATCTGCTAACTCAGTGAACTGTGGTGGACGGGTGTGGGGGGAGATGCCATGTTACAATACGACGGGGGCAAACCAGCTGCGGCTGTCGGGTCTCATCGTAGAATATCCTTGCCCACCTACCTTGTGGTTGACCCAATCAAGGTGGAAAGAGGGCAGACATGGCAACCCTTTATCCCCAAGGAGCTGAGATAAGTGGTCGAAGTGTGTATGGGTCGTTAAGAATGTACGTTTCTTGGCTCGGACACCCCCCTTACAAGGGGGAATGAGGCATGTTTCTGTATATATGTATATATATATATATATATATATATATATATATATATATATATATATATATATATATATGTATATATATATATATATATATATATATATATATATATATATATATATATATATATATATATATATATATATAAAATGAGCTGGCTTCGTATTCTTGAGGTCGGCAGATCGGTTCCCGTCCAAGACCGAGGGTTTAAGCTGTTTACTAGGAGATAGCTGCTGTGGCTGGGTACCAAAATGGGGGGTTGGTGCTTGTCCCGGCTGACGTTCTGAGGAGCTTCTCAGATGGATATCGGAGCTGAATCCTAGCAATCTTTACCATTACCTTTATATATATATATATATATATATATATATATATATATATATATATATATATATATATATATATATATATATATATATATATATGTAGCTTTATGAACATCTAACTCCATTAGCTCATTGCATACTTCTGTGGCTGTAAGGCTGATGTTCTCTAATACCGGCCCTTGAACTTCTATCTCTGCAATCTGAGGGGTGGGGTATTTTCAACTGTAAATACTGACTGAAACTCCTTGTTCAATTCTTTGCAGATCTCTTCATCCGTCTCATTGATGCTTCCATCCTCTCTCTTTAGCCTTAAAACCTGTTCTTTTTACCTTCAGTTTTCCTCTGATAAAGCTGTGGAAAAGCTTGGGATTTTCTTTAGCCTTCCTGGTGATGTCCCTCTCATTGTCTCTCTCTGCCTCTCTTCTTTTACTTAGGTCGTCATTTCTTGCTCTTTTGTAGGTTTGTCAGGCATTTATGTTTTTTCTCCTCCTATACCTTTTCCTGCATTTGTCTCTCCACTCCTTAGCTCTTTTACACTCATTATCGAACCATTTCTCTCTGGCATGAATTACACCTACTTTGGTGACAGGTATACAGCAATCTACTATCTTCCCATATTTCTCACAAAAGATGTCATACATTTCTTGTACAGATTTGTTGTAAAATAAGGTTCTCCAGTCAATAACTGCAAAAAGCTCATTCATTTTGATGTAATCTTCTTTCGGATAGTTCCTCCTCATGTCCTCAGTGCCTCTGCTCTCAGGCAGAATATCTTCAATGATATACTCCATCAACAACACACAGTGGTCACTCTTTCCAATTGGTGGTTCATACTCAATTTTTTCAATATCCAACACATTATCTGTGAATACTTGATCAAGTAGTGATGGCTCATCCCCACCCCTGGCCCTCGTTGGTTCCATTACATGTTGGTGTAGGAAATTCCCTTTTACGCAATCTAGGAATCTTGCCCCGAATGAGTCGTCACCACTGTGTGGGTCAAGATTTATCCAATCTATCTCTTTATGATTAAAATATCCCATAATCAAAATCCTAACTTTTTTCTCCCGTGCCATGTTAACAACTGAGTTTATGACTTCAGTAGTACCTATATGACTTTCCTCATAAACTTCTAGCCTATTCTGGTTCCTTGGTGGGTTATATACAACAGTTATTATAATGCTCTCTGACCGAGTATTTATGCGAGCAACAAGAAATTCCTTGAACTCACTTTCTATAGCCAAGTTTATTTCTTCATCTTGAATCCTTTCACTTGTGAGCAGTGCTATTTCTCCACCAGTCCTCTCAGATCTTTCAACCCTTAATATCCTGAAGCCCTTAGGAAAAACTGTGACACTGTTTATGTCCTCACTCAACTTAGTCTCTGTAATTGCTACTATATCTGCTTTACTGTTGTGAATCCTATCTTTTAATTCTACCGCCTTACCAGCTAATCCATCAGCATTTATGTATAACAATCTTAATGATGCCCCATCCCCTGATCTTCTGTCATTATCTTCTTTATCTCCCCTTTGTGTGGAATAACTCTGAATTGTGTGAAATGTGTGTGTTTGTGTGTGTGTGTGTGTGTTTGTCTGCGTGTGTGTGTATGCATACATGCATATATATATATATATATATATATATATATATATATATATATATATATATATATATATATATATATATATATATATATATATATATATATATATATATACCCACACACATAAGCCTTATTTCGCTTAAAAGGGGAGTGGCTGAGTCAAGGCAAAATACTCTGCCTCGCTAGGAAGAGAAAATAAAGAGGAGGATATTTCCAGTCCCCTCGTTCTTAGTTGGTTTTACTAAATTCCTACATTTACATCGGGGTACTCATTAAATCAGGGATATTGAGACACTATATCCAGCTACTGTTTATCCTTATGTGCACAAAGTTATCACCAATTCATCACATATGCATTTTGTCTTTGGTGAGCTTACTGGCAGTTATTATTTGATACCTGTTGCTCTCTAGTTTCAGAACAGTACCATAAATCAATGTGCTTTTTATCCATTTTCCTTCTGCAAACCCGCGTTCATGTCCAAGGCGGGATATGAAGAAGGCCATCCAGCCTTAATTCACATGTTGTAATCTGGGTGTGTCCATGCCCAGCCATGGGATTAATAGTGACAGATAAAATGTACATAAAGAATACTCAGCAATGTAGTGTTTATGTTCACTTAAAGATAGCTGTAATTATCCATTAAACTGGGAGGATTTTATGAAATTTAGTATTGATGTGAGTAAGAAGAATTACTTTTCTACAAAAATGTGGAGACATGCAGTTTTTTTTTTTAATTGCCATTCTTATGAATGGATTCGAGATATTGCTGAGGTTATACCTTTGTACTGATTTTTACATAAGTATTTCTAAGTTTCCTATATAATATGAGTGAGAGCTAGCTCTAGATATGCTCTTCTCTAAAGAGGAAAACGTTACCAGGTCAGTCATTCATAATATTTTTCATTGTTTAGGGTGGTGAGGTAACAGACTGGACAGCGAGTAGCCCTGTAACTGAAGACAATGAATGCTATCAGTGGGTGCTCCAACAGCCTGGTGAAATACCTGATTTAGATTGTTCCAGCGCAGACCGTGAAGATGAAAGAAGAAATGCTTGGCGTGCAGAAGTAAGGTAAGTGAGAATGATTTATGAAATAATCATTGTTCTAAAAAGAGGATCTGTGGGCATCCAGAAGTTTATAATAAGTATTGACATGGTATCGTCATCTGTATGATGTCCATGGAAATGAAGAAAAGGAAAAGAGCAAAGGTTGAAGCAGAGGATCAAATGGTAGGAGTTGAGGAAGTAAAATAAATTATATGAAATTCAGTTATGTGGTGGAGCGGGCACTGGGTAGAGGTGAAGAGGAGCTGGATTACTAGGCAACTATTGCATTAGTGATTATGGAAGTAGCAAAGAAGGTTCTCAGTGTGATGTCTGGGAAGAGGAAAGACTATAAAGATACTTGTTGGTGGAATAAAGAGATCCTGGAAGGCATAGGGAGAAAGAGAATCTTGAAAAAGAATTGGGATAGCCAGTGTAATGAAGAAAATTGACAGGAGTATAACATGAAGAAAATCAAGATAGAGAGAGAGGTTGCAAAGGTTAAAGAAAATGCTTGTGATGAGCTGAGTGAGAAACTGGACACAAGAGATAGCGAATTGGGCTTGTAACAATTGATCAGAAAGAAGGGCAGAGTTGGGAAGGATGTGCATCAGGTTAGGATGCAGATGGAATTGTGCTGAAAAGTGAGGAGAGTGCATTGGGAAGGTGGAGGGAGTATTCTGGGAACCTGATGAGTGAAAGAAATGAAAAAGAGGGATGGATCATATGGACATGGTGCATCATGAAGTGCAGTGGAGCATTGATGAGGAAGTATAGACAACTATGAATACAGGAAATACTGCTTGTCCATATAATATTCCAGTGGAGTCGTGGAGATGTTTTGTAAATATAACAGTGAAGCTTTTAACTAGGTTAGCAAAATCTTGGGAGGTGAAAGGATGCCTGAGGAGTGGAGGTTAGCATACTTTTACCAATGTTTAAGAATAAGCAAGATGTTCAAAGCTGCAGCAGTTACAACATTATAAAGTTGAATCAGCCACAGCATTAAGATATGAGAAAGGAGTGGTGGAAACTAGACTGAGAAGAGACTTGAGGATTTGTGAGCAGTAATGTGGCTTTATGCCAGGAAGGAGTACTATGGATTAAGTTTTTTGCTGCGAGAGTATTGATGGAGAAGAATAGATAAGGCAAAGTATTGTTTTTAAGTTTAGGGAGATAAAGAATGTGCATAGCAGGGTGTTGAAAGAGGAGTTGTGATATTGCATGAGGAAGTTGGGAGTAGCAGAAAAATATGTGAAGGTGGTGCAAGATGTGCAATAGGACAATGTAACAGTGGTGAGGTGTGCAACAAGCTTGCCAAATCCGCTCAAAGTAGAGGTGGGATTGCATCAAGGATCGAGTCAGAGCCCTTTCTTGTTTACAGTGGTGATAGACAGGTTAATGGACAAAATCAAACAGGCGTCGCCATGGACAATGATATGTATGGATGACATTGCAATCTATAGTGAGACTTGGGAACAGGTTCACGTGAGTCTGGAGAGATGGAGGTATGCAATGGAAAGAAAAGGAATGAAAGCCAGAAGGATCTAGACAGAATAATGTGCAATTGAGAGGGTGGATGGTGGAGTGGTAAGGTTGCAAGACAGAGAAGTGTCATGTCAAAGGCTGATAAGTCTGAAGTATCTGGGATCAACTGTTCAAAGTAATGCAAATTGTGATAGAAAAGGGAAAAAGAGATTGCAGGCAGATTGAAGTGGCTGGAAATGTGACAGGAGTGATATGTGACAAAAGGGTACCTGGGAATGTGAATGATAGAGTTTATAAGACAAGCCGTATATTGTAATGGGAAAGCATCTTTGTTGCAAACTATTGAGAGGGGAGTACCAGAGGGATCAATACTGGGCCCTCTGTTATTTTTAGTTTATGTAAATGATATTTCCAATGCCAGTAATAAATTCAAATATATTCTTTATGCAGATGACACCAATCTTCTCTTTCATGATAATAACCTTGGCCAACTGCATTCTGTTGTAAATAGTGAACAAGAAAAAATTAACAACTGGGTCTCTGCTAATAAATTAAAGCTAAACGTTTCCAAAGCTGACTATATCTTATTTCAAAATAGATCTGTAGCACACAATGTTGGTCAAGTTAATATGAATGGGTATGAACTTAAAAGAGTTGCTTGTAAGAAATTTCTAGGAGTTATCATTGATGAAAATTTAAGTTGGACATATCATATTCAATCTCTCTGCTCAAAACTGTCCAAGACGTGTGGAATTTTGTATAAAATTCGCCATAACCTAACAAATGAGGCCTTAAAAAGCATATACTATTCCCTGTGTTGTCCTCTTATTATATACTGTTTGTCTATCTGGGGTTGTACTTGGCCGTCATTTGCAAGGGATGTACTTGTAACTCAGAAAAAACTGATCAGAACTATTACATATAGGGAAAAATATGACTCAACTTCCTCTATATTCAAGGAGCTAAACTTGTTTAAATTTAATTACTTGATACTATATTTCTGTCTTATTATTATACATAATGAAGTTAATGATAACAATCATAACAGAAGATTATTTAGATTTATTCAGCACAACCATGGAACCAGAAGTAACAATATAAATTTGATATGTCCACAGCCAAGAACAACCTTGTACAAATTTTCTATTCACTGTTTTTCCCCAAAATGTTGGAATGCATTACCAGAAGCTTTAAAAACAATAACTGGCATAACTTTATTTGAGAAGAAACTCAAACAGCATTTATTTACTAGGCAAAATCAAGCAGCTGTTAATAATAATTAATATAGTATTGGTGCATCATTATGTCCAGATTAAGGTCAGGCTACTCTTTTGTTTTATTACAAGATAAGTATGAGATTGCTATATTGTAGCTTTTGTTAACTATTGCCGTCATACTTTAAATTATGTGAAATGTATATTAAACTGCCTGCCAAGTAGCTCTTGCTCAGCAGGCTAGTGCCTCTGAATATAAAGTATATATTTATTCCTGTATATATACTAAATATTTGGCTATGAAATCTATCTATCAATCTATCTATCTATCTATCTATCTATCTATCAAAAACAGCTATATTGTATGGCTTGGAGACAGTCCCATTGATGGAAAGACAGGAAGCATAGCTGGAGGTGGCAGAGTTGAAGCTGCATTGTTTTTCCCTAGGTGTGACAAGGATGGACAGGATAAAGAATGAGTAAATTAGAGAGACAGCTTAGGTAGAAGGGTGTAGGACATGGTGAGATAGGGGAGGCTGAGATTGTTTGGGCATATGCTGAGAAGGGATAAGGGGTATTTTGGGAGAAGGATGCTAAGGACGGAGCTGCCAGACAGGAGGGGAGAGGTAGACCAGAGAAGAGTATTATGGATGTAGTATTGGAGGACATGAGGGTGTGTGGTGAGACGGAGGAGGACACTGGGGATAGGGTAATATGGAGACAAATGATCCTTTGTGGCAACCCCAGACAGGAGCAGTTGAAAGATTTGATAGTGACCATATGTCAAGACAAATTATATATCACATCCTACTTATTCATATTATTTCTTGCATGCCTCTCGATTTCATGGATGTCAATGTATCCCCAGGAAAGACCTTCAATCCTCTGATTTCAAATCACCTTTACATGTTATAGGTTTACTCTTCAAACCCATTTTACTTGTCTTTCAATATCCATCCTTTCAGGTGTCTAAACCAGGTAAACCATATCCATTCTACTTTTACAGGACCCGCACATATCTTTAATTTTTTTCATTTATTATTCTCAAATGCATATTCTTATCAAGATGCTGTATTTTAAGTACTTCACTCTCCTTATATTCTCCTGCATTCATAGTTCAACTCTGATTGTTATAAAGTACTGCAGAAACAGTTATTCTCTTTTATAGTGCTATTTGCTTTTTAGTAAATATCTGAAAATGGTAACCTCAGGACTAAGCTGTTTACCCTTACTGTCAAGTCATTCAGTTCATTATCCCTACAGTGGATGCAATTTGACACTCTTTTTCGCATTAAAGCTTTGTTTCATCCTCCCTCATACACTACTAAGCCCCTCCATCTTTATCTGTAGTTTTGTTTCCAATTCAGCTGCTGATGCAGTGTCATAGCATATAGTCACTTTCTCACTTGTAGTCCTCTACCTCCCACATCCATATTTCCTGCTTCTCAGATTGAGACTCTCATCCATGCTTTTCTTATTCCATTTTTATACCAATTAAACAGCTAAGGTATCAGAGTGCATTACTATATGTTAACATTTACTCAAACCACTCTGTTCTTACCCTTTGAGATAAACAGCTAAGGTATCAGAGTGCACCTTACAATATGTTAACGTTTACTCAAACCACTCTGTTCTTACCCTTTGAGATGATTTACTTCACTAACAATTGTGCATTAATCTTATTCGTCAGAGCAAATTATCAAACATCCTACTTGCGTACCTGATCATCACAAACATGCAGCAAACACTCTTTAGCTATTTCTTACTTCTAACCTTTCAAACCACTATTATTCTGTGCTCTCCTCTCATGGTAAATCTGACCACTCTATGATCTCAATCTCTTTCATTTTCGCTCCCCCTCTGCCAATTCCTCCTACTCAGCGCCGCCTTTGGCACTTTGAGCGTACTCAACATGAAAATTTGCGTAACTTCCTCTTTGACTTCCTATGGGATGACTACTGCTTTTGTTCCTGCAACCCTGATCATGTACCCTTAAAAGTTGCCGAGATCATGACCTCGGGAATGGAGTAGTTCAATAACTTAAGAGAAATTTACTTATGCTAATAGGAACAGTAGCATGCGAGGCTTGTCGACATTTCTTATTATGCTTAAATGTCTGGGCAAATCTTTCAGCCTCCCCATTTGTGGCAGGATGATACGGTGCAAAAAAAGGTGTGTAGAATACCATTTACAGTAAAAAAAATCTTTGAATTCTTGAGAAGAAAACTGAGGACCATTATCAGATACTATGCGCTCTGGCAGACCATGGACTGCAAAAAGCGGCATTAGTGCTTCGATAGTGCAAAGTGAGGTAGTTGACTACATTGGAATGATCTCTGGCCATTTACTGCAAGCATCGACAACAATTATGTAAGAATATTCAAGGAATGGGCCAGCATATCAATGTATAGTCGTTGCCAAGCATGCCTAGGATAGTCCCAGGGGTGTAAGCGTGATTGATGGAAAAAGTCGTACATTTCCGAACAGCCATATCAATGTCCTTGTCAATTCCCAGCCACCACATGTAACTTCTAGCTATTGCTTTAGATTTTACAATGCTCTGGTGATCCTCATGTAGATCAGTGAGTACTTGCTCCCTAAGCTGCTTAGGAATAACAACTCAGGCCCCATGTAATATGCAATCCTGTTCCGCATTAAGTTCTGACCATACTGCCACATATGTTTTACATTCTTCCTGAGTCATTATTGAGCCTCGACCAGTAAGTAAATGCAGGAGTATCTAGGACAACATTGGATCCTGTTTTGTGCTTTTAGCTATATATTTAGCCATGATAGGTAAACTGTAGCTGCCTAACAACAAAATACTGACATCATGATCTGTAGGAAGTTCATCTACAAGTAAGCGAGATACTGCGTCTGCATTTCCTATCATGGTAATAGACTTGTACTCTAATGTATAATTATAAGCTGCCAAAATGATAGCCCTCTTTAGTAGTCGTGCAGTGACTAGAGTAGGTAAGCCTACTTTGGGGCCTAAAATAGCTAATAATGGTTTATGGTCAGTGACTAACTTAAATTCCTTCCTGCTGTATATGTATATGTGGAATTTCTTTACAGCATACACTAGTACAAGGCCCTCCTATTTAATTTGTGAATAGTTTCTTTCTGCCTTATTCAACAATCTAGATGCATAAGCAATTGGCCTTTCTGTGCCGTCGGGCATGACATGAGCTAAAACTGCACCTAAGCCTACCTGTGAGGCGTCACACACTAGATTTACCGGCAATTCCATTCTGCAATGCGTCAAGAACTTTGGAGAAGTTATTTCTGCTTTTATCTTCTCAAATGACTGCTGACAGTTCACTGACCAGTGCCATGCCACGTCTTTGTTTAACAGTTGATATAGTGGTTCTGCTATGGTAGCTAAGTCTTTTATGAACTTTCCGTAAAATGTCACAAGTCCTAAAAATTACTGTAGCTCCTTGACATTTTCAAGCACTTTTGCTGACTGTACTGCCCTGACTTTGTCATTAGTCTTGTGAATACCCTGGTCATTTATTTTGAACCCTAAATATTCAATTGCTGAAACTTTAAAATGACATTTGCTCTTTTAATTTTCATTCCATTGTCTTGAATGCAGTTCACTACTACTACTTGTCTCTCAATATGCTCTCTCTCCTCCTTTCCTGATGCTAATATGTCATCAACGAAACAAAATACTCCGGACAATCCAACGAATATTTTTATACATGGCTTGCTGCCATATTGTGGGACGCTGGCTACTCCATATGGTAGTCTTTTGGGACAGAATAACCCTAAATGAGTATTTATAGTACAGTATGCTTCTGACTTGTCATCCATGACTAACTGCTGAGAGGTATATTTTAGGTCAGTGTTTGAAAAGACCTTACATTCTCCTAGGGCTGCAAACATGTTTGTAGAGCTGGGTAGAGGGTATTGGGCTATTTGTAACTGTGGGTTTAGTGTTACTTATAATCTCCACACAACCATACACCTTCATCTTGTTTTGCTACTGGAACTGATGAGATTCCCCACCTGAAACATGGTTTTGTATTTGTGGATTATTTGCTCTCAGGTTTCCTTTGAGCTGTCGTGTTCTTTCCTCGTTGCCTTTGCCATCTACATACTGGGAGGGCAATTTATTGACCTAGGAATTATTTGGTGAGCCCTCAATGGCTTGAGCTTGAGACTTTGCTGCTTCCAGAATCATAGCTGTGTCTAAAACCTTATCTAATGTTAGGGTTTTCTCCTGAAGCAATTTTTTTCTAAGTTCATGTGAATTATATTTGGCTATAACCTTATCCATTATGGCATCCTCCTTGCTATTGAACTCACAAGTAGAAACTTATTCTTTCAACTTGGTAACAAAAGCATCAACTGATTCTCTTGCATCATGGCTGCACTGGCTAAACCTAAATCTCTCATATCTAAAATTAAATTTAGGACCAAAATAGGCATATAGGCATTAATTGTTTGTTGAAAGGGTGTTACCTGCAGGTTTGAGGGTTTTTTGCACCTCCTGTATCTTTAGACCTGCTACATGGAGTAGCAGTAGTATGGAAAACACTCTTGGCACGGGTAGATTGAGCACTATGGTTGTGGTTGACTGTTGTGGGCTGGTTACACACTCCTGCCTAAACTTCGTTGGTGCCAAATGTGCTGCCTCCTCTACCTGGTGTCGTTACCACTCCTCACCACTGTTATGTTTCTTACCAGTTCAAGATAAGTAGATGGTTGTAAAGCTCTATGAAGCTCTATAATTGTGTATGATATGTAGTTATTATAATACATATCCCATTCTTGTCGTTAATGTTATAGAGATGAAGTGGAGTGGATATGTATGCACAATTATACTGTAACTGCTTTTATTTCGTTACGCCATTTGTAGATGAGTATAAATTCTAAAACTAAACAAATACATAAATGACATGAGAATAATCAATAGCACTGGATAATACTGAAACACTTATAAAAAGGATCGAAACCCTTATATGAAGGATCGAAACATACTATTTCTGGTTGCCAAACGTAAATGATAGTAAAAACTTTCTGAGTGTGCAATAGAAAACTTAACATTAATTAAAGGGGTATCTTAGACACAACAGTCGCCTTTGATATCTCTAAGGCTTTTGACAGTCAGGCACAAGGCCCTGTTGGCCAAACTCCCTGCCTATGGTTTTACCCCCTCTTCCTGTTCTCTGATTTTCAGTTTTCTTCCTGACCGTGTTATATCTGTGGTTGTTGGTGGTGCGACATCTAGCCTTTTCTCTGTTACTAGTGGTGTTCCACAGGGCTCTGTTCTTTCACTTTCTCTGTTACTTCTCTTCATCAATGATCTTCTACAATCCCCATCTTCCTCTTTTCTTCATGCCTTTGGTGATGATTCTACCCATGCACTTTTCCTCTGCCATTTCTTCACAACCTTCATATGCTACTTGTGATCAGTCTCGTATCACTCTTTCTTTTACTTTCAACTCCGATTTGCAGAGGGTATCTAAGTGGGGCACTCAAAATTTAGTTAAGTTCATTGCTTCCAAGACTCCGTTTCTGGCTATCTCTTTATCTTCTTCTCCTCCTGATAGCCCTATTGTCTTCGAAACTAACGAAATTTACCCTCTTAATTCTATCAACATATTAGGAATCCATATAGCCTCTATAACTTGTCTTAGAGGAATCACATAATCCAAATTTCTAAATCTTCATCCAAAAAATTGGGAGTTCTGTTTCGTTTTCGTCATTACTTTTCCTCTTTACAGTTACTTAAAATCTATAAAGGTCTTATCCATCCCTGCTTAAAATACTGCTCACAACATACTGGGGTGCTTCTTCTTATACTTATCTCCTTGATGGGGTTGAATCTATGGCAGTCAGACTCAGTACTAAACCTTCTCTTACTTGCAATTTGGATTCTCTCTCTCTTTGCTGTAAGGTATCATCTCTTTCTCTTTTCTATCACTGCTACTTCCATTGATGCTCTGATGAGTTGGCGATTAACATCCCTCCCCCACTCCCGGGGCCACGTAACACTCACCAAGCGGCCTCATCTCACAGGTACTGTGTGGAGATTGGTAGCTCGTGGATTGGGGTTGGTGCAGCAACTGCTTCTTCCCATCTACATCCAGACTCTCTAATTCTCTTCCTCCTTGTCTTTTCTAATTCTTATGACCTATTATCCTGCAAAAAGCGGATCTATCGTCATCTCAGGGCCTAATCCTCCATATCTCTAGGTCCTCTGAACTTTGACTGTTTTTTCTGTCTGTCGTTTTCCTTTGTGTAACATAACTCATTTCTGCCTTTTCCTTAACTTTTTTCTTTTCCTTTGTCTTGACGTTTTCTCGTGCCCCGGCCTTTATTGATGAGGGTAACCTTTGCCTGTCCCAGTGTCACACTCATAAAAAAGAAATATCCTAAAAAGAGAAAATGGGAAAGATAGCGACACGGTAAATATTCTTGCTAGTATGATTCTTTATTCCAGTGAAGCAGAATTCTGCCTAGTGCGTATATTCATAAGATGTACCTGCTCTAACAGTTTTCTAATAAGCTATGTAGCTAACTTAGGATATGTAGGGTTTCATAGCTCTGGAACCAGTTTGCATCATAGACAGTATTATTTTTTCAGCCTATGGCGTGCGCGTTTGGTGGTATCCCTCTGTAAGGGCAGAGGACTTGACCGTCAGGATTGGGCAACATTTCATCTACTTGTTCATCACCCTCTAACCCTTGACTTAAAGTTGTCTATGCTACATGCTCCACGCTTGTGTGTAGCCAATTCTGCAGTTGGGGCTGCTCTTGTCAGAGTAGCTCTTATTCAGTTGGCACAACAGGGAGAAATGCTACTGCAACCTGAAACCAGTCGACAACATGGTTGGCGATCAATCAGAGTTGATTCTAATCAGTCATGGACACCTGTTAAGGTATGTGTAATACAAGGAAAAAATTATCAGTGAATCTATAATTCAGAAAATTTATATCTAATTATCTAACTTAGTATTTCCACAGCAACAAGATATATTTCTCTCATATCATTTCCTTGAATGCATCAACTTCTCAATAACTGTATTTTTAAATGTGTATCAATTCTGCACAGTAATTTAAATTTGTTTAATTCAGCTTAATAAATATTTTGCAGTATAATAGTCATTATTAGCGAAATTTGTTAACGAGAGGCTGTTGCACCTTTTTGTTTGACTCCTCAAAAGATTGCTAATTCATTATAGTCCACTCTTTTACAGGTAAAATCTTTGCTTTCATGTATAATATGAGATTAGACTCCACTGCGTCAGGGAATGTTGTTTGCATAAAAATTATGTAAGAGGTAATATATTCAGACCAAATCACAATACTGAAAAACAGCAACCAGTTCCTCACTGTTCCATTCCATAAGTAGAAATTAATACCGTTATACTGCAGGCCTGATAGTCCATTACACAGAACATTTATAATTACAAAAGCTTGCAAATACAATGTGTCCAGTAGAATGCAATGCATATTGAATAACTTCTCCTTTGTTCATAGGGCGCTTTAGAAATTTTGAAGGCGTTGGGCTACCGAGAACGAGAAGAAGGTATATTGCGTTATCCCAGAAGAAGTGGTACTGAAGTATCTATATTGGCTCGCTTAACATTAGACATGCTGGTTTTAGCTGAAGAACTTCGCCTCTATTTGACTGGTACTCACCAGTACCCCACCAATATATCTGACCTCTTCTTCTCAGCATCAGTAATTGCACCATCATCATTGGAAGATGCTCACACTCCACAGGAATTACCAAGACCTCCATCATCATCTGGGTCTTATAGTTTTATGTCTGCACATTCAAATGCATCTCTTAATAACAGATCAGAGAGTCGAGCATCATCCTTGACAGACGAAGATACTGAAACACTCCAGGCATCTGTTACATGTATCAAATCACAGCCTAAAAAATCTAAACACACTTCATCCTCAGAAGAGGAGGTTACATTAAAGGAAGATCTAGCAAGCAGTACCTCTGGAAAGCTAGACGCTAAGATACCTAATAAAGAGACAAAGGAAAAATCAACTGAGCAGCCAGCTATGCTTCGTGTAGATGACTCTACCAAAAATATAATATCACCTGTTCCTGGGCCTATAGTACCACCACAACCTGTTTCACCATTACTAGAGAATCCTGCTCCCAGCATCTCAAGTTTGCCTGATTTACAGTCTGTCATGTCTAGCACTGTGTCTTTAATAAGTCAACCACAGAAATATTCAGGTGCTAATGGTTCAGTGGCACGAGCTATAACACCAACACCTGATAAAGAAAATATAAATGACAATCCAGAAGATCACATTTATGAGGAAATTGATGTTATACGTCAACAGGTTCAAGCATTACGGTCTTCTAGTGTACCTGTAGACATTCAACCACCTCCTCTCCCACCAAAGAAAAAGGTGAGCTCAGGAGAAGATGATTCTGGCCTTAGCTTAACTTATCCACACATGGAATGGACCCCATCTTCAATGCCTGGATCACTACGAGGAGGATCAGCTGGTGTCAGAAGAAAAAAACGAAGAGCACCTATGCCTCCAGATTTCATGCCACAAAATTGGAAGCCATATGAAAACAGACCAAACGAAGAAGCAATATCTGTGAATGATGGGGATTCCTCTATAGAAGGAAAGAAGATAAAAAGTATTCAGAAGCGATCACTTAATCCATTTTATGAAGACATTGACTCTGTCAAATCTCAGGTTAAGGACCTTAATAAAGCTTATGAAGAGAAAAAACAAAATGGTTCTGATAAAACCGATGATAAATGTAATCCTTTTAATCAGGATGATTTTGTTGTATCTGGATATGTAGGAAAAAATCCGTTTTATGAAGATATTGATGAAAATGACTTGGAAACTCAACAAATTAATTCTTCCTCCTCTACAATGTCCCCGACTGTGAAAGAGTCGAGTGTTTGTGCTATGGGTTCTCTTTCAGAGTTACAAGACGAAAACATTATGCTGAAAACTAAACGCAGAGCTCCTAAACCGCCTGCCATTCCTGATCCCTTGAACTGCTCTTTGGCTCCTATGTCACTAAAGTCTACATCTCCACAGCCTCCTAAGAGTCCACCCAAGATACCCCCTCCTAAACCACCATCTTCCTCAATTCCTCATCCTCCTAAGCCACCATCAAGTCCAACATCTAGTCCTCAGCTTCCTAGTATGTTATCAGATTCAAAGCCTCCTAAATCACCATCAAGTACTCAACTTTTAAAATCACCTCCCCATTCATTGTCACCACCTGCTTCTCAGACTGTGTTAGCTTCTCAAAGTAATCAAGAAGCTGGACTTGATGTGTCAAACAAAACAACCGAGAACAGTCTTAAAGTGAAAATATGTGATATGAATGATACTTCAGAGTCAGCATCTAAAGCTAGCATGTTATCACAACAAAGATTATCACCTCAGCATCCCACAATTCCACCACCTCCACCTCCCCCTAAACTAGATGATGAAGAAGATTGTATCATTCCTGCAGGGTATGTAGTAGATAAAACTAGGTCACAAAATACATCTCATTCGGTACAAGAAGATGACATTCCTTATATGGATGCCAATGAGTTAAGTCCTGATAAACTAAATATTTCTCACCCAGAACCCTCACAGTATGAGATCCCAGAGTTGCCTGGAAAAGAGGGAATACCTGTGGCACCTCCATTATCTCCAACAATATTGAAACAAACAGCCCTGCTTCTGAGTGGACATCGAAGTGTGCCCTTTATAGATGAATCTGACCTCCCACCTGATTGTCCTCCACCTCCACCTCCAACTTCTCCTCCAGAATCTCTTCCAGAAACCCCTCATGTTTCTCCTCCAGAAACCCCACACACTTCACCTCCAGAGACGCCTTGTGGATCACTTCCTTCATCACCGATCACAATTCAAGTGTTTTCTGCACCTGATAATGAAACTGCAATTGTAAAAAATGGTGTTATTAATATTTCATCAACTGATATAGAATTACCTCTGAGTACGAATCAATCTCAGTCCAAGAAAATTGATGAAGATGTTACAAACACGAAAGAAGAGTTTGAGAACAGGAGCACACATTTTGAAATGCCACAGACTGCAGAAAACTTCACAGTATGCACTGATGAGGCACCCCCACTTCCCCCTAAGACCGCGCAATCACAAAAGTCTGGCATTTCAGTAACACCTATTGAATCATCTTTGAATAATGATACAAAATCAAAGTCTTTGTCATTTAAATTGGTTGAAACTTCCCCATCTGTTCTTATCATTCACTCACTACAGAGTTCTGTGTCTGAGGATAGGTATGAGATTCCAGACACTTCTGCATTCCCTGAAGAAAAGATATTATCATCCAAAGATGTATCTGCAGAAAAAGAAGAAGAACAAGAAGGTACAAATAATAACAATATACTAGAAGAGACTAACACTGGGTCAGAAAAGCAATCTGTAGATATAGCAGAAGACCGGTATGAAATTCCTGAAGTAGTCAGAGAGACAGCACTTTCAATTGGACCAGAGGGCATGGTAGGTATATATGTATTTTATATTTACTTTGTTTTAATCCTCACTTATGATAAGGGCATCCAGTATTGCTCTAATAATTATTAACAGTTTGTCTCCTTCATTTATAATGTAACTTTTTCTTCCATTTAATATCTCACTCCAAGACCTTATGGATTCAACAGCTATTCACATATATCTTTGAAAAATATACGTCCACTGATGCACTTCTAACTGCAAAAATTTCAGATTAGACACTCTGGGATATTGCATTTTTCTTATATTTTTTTTCACACCAAAGTAATACTAGTCACCCACTCCAACCATATTGAACCTAACTGATCTAGATTGAAATTTTAGTACTCTGAAATTGCTCCCCAGTAAGCCCTCAAACGTACGCTCCACAAGGCTATGGTTTTTTCTTTCTTCAAGAAATGAAAAACTAAGAACGAAGTCACATGATAAAGTTCACTGAGCAGTATTTTCCCCCACATTCATAAATTTCAGCATATTCTCTGTATTTGGAGTTGTGGAAGTTGTATGAAACATGTAAGCCTGCAGGAAGCAAGGGATTTTATTTGACTACGTCTAAAACAATATTTCAAATATAGTCTTGAGTGAATAATGAAAGAAGGGTACACGTATTGGTATGGATATTTCTCTCCAAGGATTTACTGCTTTTATTTCTATCTAAATACTACACAAACTGGCTGCAGTCCCTTAGAGAGGTGGCCAAGACAAGTAACTCTAGTTACTTTAGTTCTGGTTGTAAATTTCCTACTAGAATCACTTCACATGCTCTGACTTGAAGGGAAGAAATATGAAGATGGGGGTTTCCCAGTCTCCCCACTCTGCTCCATTCAAGTGACTTTTATGACACACAGGGGAAAACACATAACAATACTAATCTCTACCAGAGAAAGAAAAATTGCAGAGTAAGAAAGGGATATTGCATGGGAGATAGAGAATGGTCAGTTCCTCACTTGAATAGAGGCCATCCATGACCTCAAGCGATAAGTCTGAATACCCAAAACTTAACAAATTAAAACAACCTTAGCAGACACTCTCTCTTATGGGGTAAACTCCAAGAGTTATTTATATTGCTCTTCTTAGTATTTTTGTGTTTTGCTTAACCATTTTGCCTTGTGAATTTTTTTTTAATCTCATTATTATTTTATAAGCCTGAGATTTGAAATTTCAATATATATATATATATATATATATATATATATATATATATATATATATATATATATATATATTTAAAGAGAGAGAGAGAGAGAGAGGAGAGAGAGAGAGAGAGAGAGAGAGAGAGAGAGAGAGATCACCCAATGTCTTTACTTTATAACAAAAACAGGACTTAAGTCAGGAATCGAATGAAGTAAAAAAAATATCCCATTTATAGACGACCTATACCCCTTATAAACCCCGTATAAGCAACCTCGTAAAGTCGCTAACACTATACTTTCATTCGATAGTTCAACATTTTAACCTTCTTTAGAAGAAGTATACAGTATACACTTTCACTGATTCTAATATAAAGATAAATAATATTACTCAAATACTAACTGTATACCCTTTAAAAGTTATCTAAACACCTATATAAGCAAATTCATAAAGTTGCATTGCTCAAATATTATTTTTCCCAATATCATATATATCTATCTATCTATCTATCTATCTATCTATATATATATATATATATATATATATATATATATATATATATATATGGTGGCGGTGCACAGCATCAAAGAATAGCCCCAACGTATTCCCTGCGTGTTGTAAAAGGCGACTAAAAGTGGACGAGGTGAGGGGACTGGGAATCCCCCCCTTTTATTAACCTCCTGCGAGACGTCAAAGAAGAAGGGGAGTAGAGGGGAGAATAACTTCTCCCCAAACTTTAGTTTTGGGGTGTCTAAATGTGCGTGGTTGTAGTACGATAGAGAGCAAAAGATGTGAGATTGGATATATGTTTGGTAGGAGGAGGATAGATGTATTGGCATTGTGTGAGACGAAGATGAAAGGAAAAGGAGAAATGGCATTTGGTGATGTGACAGGTAGGGTGTCTGGGGTTAAAAGGGGGAGAGCGAGAGAAGATGTGGCATTATTGCTGAGTGAATGGAAGGTAAATAAGGTAGTGGAATGGAAAGAAGTGTCATCTAGGCAGATGTGGGTGAGGGCTAGGATAGGAAGGGATTAATAGGTGTTTGTTAGTGAGTATGGGCCAGGATGTGATAGAAGTGAGGAAGAGAGGGATGAATTCTGCAATGAGTTAACTAGGTGTGTGGATGGTCTGAGTAGAAGGAACTATGTAGTTGTGTTGGATGACTTGAATGCCTGAGTGGGTGATGGAGAGATAGAAAGTGCTGTAGGAAAGTATGGGGTACCAGGTGGGAATGAGAGTGGCGAGAGACTATTAGATATGTGTGTGGAGCAAGAGTTGGTGATAGGTAATAGTTTTTTCAAGAAGAAGGTAATAAATAAGTATACATGGAAGAGAGTGACAAATGGAAGAGTGAAAGAAAGAGCATTGATGGATTATGTGTTGGTAGCAAAGAGCATGATTGGTAGAGTGAAAGACGTGCATGCTTTTAGGGGTGTGGCTGCTGGGATGTCTGATAATTTTTTGGTTGAAGCAAAAGTGGTAGTAGCAAAAGAGTGGGGAAATAGAGTGGGGGTGTAGAAGGGAAATGGTGAAGGTAGAAGAGTTGAAAAAGCCAGAGAAGAGACAGGAATATCAGGACAGCTTGAAAGTGGCATATGACAGTGTGAAAGAAAGAGCAGTTGGGGAGTTAGAGGAGGAATGGGAGTTGATGAAAGAATGTTTTGTGGGACATGCAAGTGATGTGTGTGGAAAGAGGTGTGTTGGAGGTGGCATGAGGAGGGGCAGCGAGTGGTGAAATGAAGGGGTGAAAATGAAGGTGGAAGAGAAAAAGAGGGCTTTTGAGGATGGCTGCAGTGTAAAAGTAGGGAGAAGTATGAAAGATATAGGGAGAAAAATGTGGAAATCAAGCCGAAGGTCGAGGAAGAGAAGAGGTTGGCAAATGTTAGGTGGGGACAGGATTTTAGTAGGTTATATGGGGAGAATAAAAAGAAGTTTTGGAAAGAAGTGAAGAGAGTAAGGTAGGGTGAATGGACAGATGTTAAGAGGGAACGATGCAAGGAAAAGATGGGGAAAATATTTTGAGTGCTTGCTGAATGTTGAGGAGGTTAGAGAGGCAGCTATAGTGGCAGTAGGGGGTGTTCCAATATCAGTAATGGGAGATGAAAATGAGAGAGAGATTACAAGAGAGGAGGGAAATGGGCATTGTATGAAGCAAAAGCAGGTAAAGCACCTGGAATGGATGGTGTGAGAGCGGAGATGTTGAAAGAAGGGGATGTGACTGCATTGGCATGGTTAGTGAGAATGTTTAATATATGCTTTATGTTGTCAATGGTGCCAGTGGAATGGGACATTGCTTGTATAGTGCCCCTATACATTGGTAAGGGAGAATTGTATGAATGCAGTAAATTTTAGGGGTATAAGTTTGTTGAGTGTGGTAGGAAAAGTGTATTGTAGGATACTGATTAATAGTATTAGGAATAAGACAGAAAATGTGATCGCGGAAGTGCTTAGTGGTTTTAGGAAAGGCAGAGGTTGTATAGATCAGATTTTTATAGTTAGGCAGTTATGTGAGAAATATTTAGCAAAGGGTAAAGATGTGTATTTTGCATTTTTGGATCTTGAGAAAGCGTATGATAGAGTTGATAGAGAGGCAATGTGGAATGTTTTGAGGTTATATGGAATTGATGGTAAACTGTTGCATGCAGTGAAGAGTTTGTATGAGGGCAGTAGAGCTTGTGTTAGGGTAGGGAATGAAGTGAGTGAGTGATTTCCAGTGAGTATTTGACTGAGACAGGGATGTGTGATGTCACCATGGCTGTTCAATTTGTATATTAATGGAGTCATAAGAGAGGTGAATGAGCAAGTGCGTGGTCGAGGTTTGAAAATGGGAACTGAATCAGTTGCTGTTTGCAGATGATACTGTGATGGTGGCAGATTCAGAGGAGAAACTGTGTCAGTTAGTGTCAGAATTTGGAATGGTGTGTGAGAGAAGGAAGTTGCGAGTGAATGTGGGAAAGAGTAAGTTTATAAGGTGTAGAAGAAATGAGGATGGTGCTGGATTGAATGTTATGTTGAATGGAGAGACACTTGAGGAAGTTGATCAGTTTAAGTATTTAAGCTCGGTTATAGCTGCAAATGGTGGAGTGGAAGCAGATGTGTGTCACAGAGTGAATGAAGGATGTAAAGTGTTGGGTGCGTTGAAAGGAGTGATGAAGAATAGAGGGTTGGAAATGAATGTTAAGAAAGTTTTGTATGAGAAAGTGGTTGTACCAACTGTGATGTATGGATCAGAGTTATGGGGTATGAAAGTAAGTGAGAGACAGAAACTAAATGTGTTTGAGATGAAATGCCTGAGGAGTATGACTGGTGTATCTCGGTTGGATAGGGTTAGGAATGAAGTGGCGAGAGCAAGTACAGGTGTGAGGAGAGAATTTGCAAACAGAGTAGATATGACTGATCTGAGATGGTTTGGCCATGTGGAAAGGATGGATGATGAAAGACTCCTGAAAAGGTGATGAATGCGAGAGTTGATGGGAGAAATGCTAAAGGGAGGTCTAGGTTTGGGTGGATGGATGGAGTAAGGAGAACCCTGAATGATAGGAGGATGGATGTGAGGGAAGCAAGTGAGCGTGCTAGGAATAGGAATGAGTGGCGAGCTATTGTGACGCAGCTCTGATGGATATCTGCTGTTACCATGGGGCTGCATCTTACTAGAGGTAGCCCTTTGAAGGGCAGCAGGGGAGTTGGCAGTTATGAAGCGACGCAGGTTGTGGATGAGCCGGGAGGATGGGCTGTGGCACTCCAGCAGTGCCATCTGAATGGTTGCTAGCTCCCTCGTCATTGCCCATAGAGCAAAGTAATTCCCTTATTGTTTCTTTTTTAGATGTTGGCTACCCCCCAATTGGGGAAGACAGCCAAGGTAGGTAGATATATATATATATATATATATATATATATATATATATATATATATATATATATATATATATATATATATATATATATATATATATATATATATCAGCTGGACCATGATGATTCAAAGTATTCCTATGGGATCGTTTAGAATCGCTATGAAATGTCGAGGATGGAAGAATCTTGGAATCCCCCCCCCCCTTTCCAGGGCATAAAGTAAACCTTTTTCCAGTTGTAAAATCATAATGAGGTGTGGTATCCTGGATCTGGCCAGAGGCTACACAGATTCTTCCTTCTCTGTCATCCTCTGCAGTATGAATTACAACTGAGAAAAGGCCTTCTGGAAATACTCTTGCAGAGGTCTAGACATTAAAAAGCACCGTGATGATGTATGAGTAATCTCATTCATTAAAGATTGGGACGAAGATATTAATACTCTGAGAAGGTCAGAGACAGGTCCCTAAGGTGTCTACCAAGCAAGCAGAGAGAATAAATATGATTAGTTATATCAGTGAAGATAATTGCTGCCACATTGAAGTGTG
>JAXCGZ010013596.1:0-12500 GCA_037179515.1 Halocaridina rubra
CATTGAGCCAATGATAATACAAAATGAGAAAAAAGCAATATTTTGTTTGCTATAGCTAGATAGATACATAATTTATTCCGACCGTTGTAATTGCAAGCGCTTGCATGCTTGCTATGTGTGTGTGTGTGTGTGTGTGTGTGTGTGTGTGTGTGTGTGTGTGTGTGTGTGTGCTATTGGAGGAAGAGTTCGCTGTAAGCACCAAAAAAACGGGAAAAAAGGAAAAAAAGTGGGAGTCACTGCTGAGTAAAGCTAACATCTTTCCGTGATATTTTTGTCTATTATTTTTCAGGTGAGAGTTTACGTGAAGTCCCGATTATTATTATTATTATTATTATTATTATTATTATTATTATTATTATTATTATTATTATTATTATTATTATTATTATTATTTTTATTTATATTATGGAATATATGAATACACACACACACACACACACACACACACACACACACACACACACACACGTGGTTATGATAGAGTGGATAGGGATCGATATTTTGATATGGTTGGCTCTAGAACTAGTGGTCATAGTTTGAAGCTTCATAAGAAAACTTCTTTGTAGAATGTTAAGAAGTACTTTTTCAGTGTAAGAGTAGTTGATAATTGGAATTCGCTAAGCGAGGAGGTAGTTAATGCTATGTCAATCCATAGTTTTAAGGACAGGTATGATAAGTATCACTAAGTATAAAATGGAACCGATCAGGAGACGGGAAGATGCGTGCTTTGGGCTCTTTCCCGTAAACACAATTAGGTAATCACACTGGTTGTTGAGGATATTCCCCTTGTGGAAGCGGAGCTTCCCAACCATCATCTTTTTTTCAGGAAGGTCCTGTTCATCAGAGTTAGATAACTGCCTGACGATTTAGGCTTAAGGCCCTCGAAAGCTTGCCTATCTGGTCTTCGAGGAGCATATGTTGAAGAATCATTTCTGGAGAAAAGAATTTCCTCATTGGGAGACGCTTCTCTCTCTACTCTCCTCAACCGGGATATATAAAGCATAGAGTTTCAAGAAGACTTGTGTAAAATTTGCAGTCCTTTCTGACTCCTCTTCCACATAATATATATATATATATATATATATATATATATATATATATATATATATATATTATATATATATATATATATATATATATATATATATATATATATATATATATATATATATAAGCACAAACTGTTAACTTACAGCATTAAATAGTAAGGATGCCCATCATAGAAACAACACAGAAAATAACGCTTTTATATCGGGTCTTAACTGAACTCTTTCTCAAGCACAAATTAAGACGACCGAAATATAGCGTAAACTTCTATGGGTTGATTAACTGATAAGCTTCCTTTATACACACACACACACACACACACACACACACACACACACACACACACACACACACACACACACACACACACACAGCACATAGCTAAGCTTGAAAAAGTTCAAAGACATGCCACGAAACTGGTGCCAGAAATACGCAATCTCGGTTATGATGAGAGGCTGAGGGAATTAGACTTGCCATCACTCGAAGCTAGAAGAGTAAGGGGGGATATGGTGACAGTCTTTAAATTCCTTCATGGTTATGATAGAGTGGATAGGGATCGATATTTCGATATGGCTGGCTCTAGAACTAGAGGTCATAGTTTGAAGCTTCGGAAGAAAACTTGTTTGCAGGATGTAAGGAAATACTTTTTCAGTGTAAGAGTAGTTGATAATTGGAATTCGCTAAGCGAGGAGGTAGTTAATGCTACCTCAATCCATAGTTTTAAGGACAGGTATGATAAGTATCACTAAGTCTAAAAATGGAACCGATCAGGAGACGGGAAGATACGAGCTTTGGGCTCTTTCCCGTAAACACAATTAGGTAATCACAATTAGGTAATCACACACACACACACACACACACACACACACACACACACACACACACACACACACACACACACACATATATATATATATATATATATATATATATATATATATATATATATATATATATAATAATATTTTACCCCTGACCAGGACTCGAACCTAAGGCACATGGTAACTGTGCCAAGGCGCTATCAACCACACCACTGTATATATATATATATATATATATATATATATATATATATATATATATATATATATATATATATATATATATATATATATATATATATGTATATATATATATAGTATATAGATATATATATATATATATATATATATATATATATATATATATATATATATATATATATATATATATATATATATATATATATATATATATATATAGAGAGAGAGAGAGAGAGAGAGAGAGAGAGAGAGAGAGAGAGAGATTAGTAAAATGATTCATTTTGATTCTGTAGAGAAGATGGGAAGTCTTGCTCACAAACCTAAAATATAGATACTTTTTTTGTGTGATTGTGGCGTCAGGACAGGCCAAAAAAAAATAGATAGATAGATAGAGAGAGAGTGAGAGAGAAACTGGTAAAATAATCAATTATAATGAAGTAAAGAAAATGGGATCTGTCTTTCTCTCCAACTTGAGAGAGAGAGAGAGAGGAGAGAGAGAGAGAGAGAGAGAGAGAGAGAGAGAGAGAGAGAGAGAGAGAGAGAGAGAGAGAGAGAGAGAGAGAGAGAGAGAGAGAGAGAGAGAGATGCAATTAATGAGAAAGGTAACAGACTTAGGGCAATAGGCCTAAGCTCAGGTTAATGGAATGAAGCCTTTGGAAAATTAAAGTATGTCAGAAGTTCAGGTGTATATAATGATTAGCAAAAAGAAAAAAAATTGAAAGAGAGAGAGAGAGAGAGAGAGAGAGAGAGAGAGAGAGAGAGAGAGAGAGAGAGAGAGAGAGAGAGAGAGAGAGAGAGAGAGAGAGAGAGAGAGAGAGAGAGAGAGAGAGAGAGAGAGAGAGAGGAGAGAGAGAGAGAGAGGTAAAATAGAGTTTAATAATGAACAAAGGGATTATCATCATTGACTGTCATCTTGAGAGAGAGAGAGAGAGAGAGGAGAGAGAGAGAGAAGAGAGAGAGAGAGAGAGAGAGAGAGAGAGAGAGAGAGGAGAGAGAGATACTTTAAATGTGTTTACCTAAATATTTTTACCTAATTGTGCTCACGCGAGAGAGAAAATGGCAAGATATTTTCTTATAAGATGTGGATTATCCATAGTTTTCACATTTGAGAGAGAGAGAGAGAGAGAGAGAGAGGAGAGAGAGAGAGAGAGAGAGAGAGAGAGAGAGAGAGAGAGAGAGAGAGAGAGAGAGAGAGAGAGAGAGAGAGAGAGAGAGAATGACTGTACTTGCAATAAGTAAACAGGAGATACAGTATGTCAACATTGTACTATTCAATACACGATTAAAATGGAAGAGTTTACTTAATAGAAAGTAGTAGACGGTGGGCACCGTGCCCTACATCAACAGCAAAGGTCAAATAAAGAGGAAAAATCGGATCATTCCAATTTTAGGCACCTGATGTACCTCAATTACAGGAGAAGCACCTGCGTTCAATATTTATTGCTTGGCTAGATTTTGTTCTGTTAAGCCAACCTTACCTAATCTAACTTAATCTAATTCAAGCGAGACTTAAATATTTTGGTCACTATAAATCCCAACGTTTAACCTTAATCCCATATTATTCACCTGCCTTCTAACTCAATCGTAGATTCAGTACCTGAAAGGCCGTCAGGTGCCTATATTGGGATTGCTCGAGTAGAGGAAGCCTCAATAATAGCACAGGAGAATAGTAATAAGAAAGATATATGAGTAGACTCAGACAGGTTAAATCTGGGGGATTTAGGCTGGATGCCCTTCCTAACGCCCTAGGGTGGAATTGAAATATCGTTAGTCGATTTTCTACTCGTGCACTCAACCACTGAGCAACCGCGACCCCAAGCGAAACCAGGCATGACAAGGAGATGTGGGAGTGAAAGTAACAATAAAATATTCACAAGGACAGAAGAAAACAGCTGGTAAGAGATACTCACAGCTGGTGAAAGCGGAAATTGGCACAGGAAAAGTTTGCATTTTATTCGGGATTGTGACATCGAACAAAAAGTGAAAATTTCTTATGGGTTTCTAATGAAATGCTAAGTTTCATTTGTCTCTCTGTCTGTATGAAAAATTATCTCTGTGCAATAGGTCTTAAAAACACTCATCACTATATACTTATGAATGATTTTTATTTAAAAAAAATGGACCCATGTGGTGCGCGTCTCTGCAATTCCGCAGTTTTATTTACTTCAAAAACTTGTACTTATGTTGATTTCAGATCTTATTCTCATTGGAAAAGAACGAACCCAGCCAAAAGAAAGAGTTCTCTATCATTTTGCATCCTTCCCAATTCTCCCGTTTCATATTAGCTAGGAAGCGTTTTTGAAGTGTTCCTCACCGCAACTTCTTATAAAATGAATATAAAATTCATCAACATTGTTCTTCGGTGTAACTGGGATTACTTGAATAAATGAACTATTGTAGTTTACCTAATCATCACTTAAGTAATGAGTTATCCCGTTTTACGCCACAGACTCTTTTCTATGAAGGGCTAGGTCAGTGCCTTCTTTCGAGGGACTTTGGCTTTGGCAAGTGCGACCGTTACCCTGAGTGAATGCCTCTCTAACCTCAGACCGTGGCGGGTCTCGAACCGACGACCTGACGAATCAAAGTCGCGCACGTTACCACCTGGCCACGGCGGATACAAGTCATTAAAACACATATACCGAACGAAATTATTGATTAGTTAGTGCTACTGTACCACTCCTCCTGAATCTTAAATACGGAGACACTCCCAAACGTCTCTTTGTTTCACCATCAGCCATACAATTTCCTTTTCTCCCATATTTTTCCCCTAATTACCTGGAAAAGAACGGAAAGGAGGAAACAATGTACAGGGTGTCCACAAAGTCTGGGTACGTAGGAAATTTCACTATGCAGAGCTATTCAATCGAGTTCACCTGAATTTTGTAAAGCGCATCAAATTATGCATTGAAAATGATGGAAATCATATTGAAAATATTATTTATTAACATTAGATTTAAATAAAATTGTTTTGTTTTAAAAGTATGTGTTAATCTCCTGTGTACCTAGATGAAGTCTGGGTACACAGGAGATTAACACATACTTAAAAAAAAAACAATTTTATTTAAATCTAATGTTAATAAATAATATTTCCAATTGATTTCATCATTTCAAAGCATAATTTGATGCGCTTTACAAAATTCAGGTGAACTCGATTGAATAGCTCTGCATAGTGAAATTTCCTATGTACCCAGACTTTGTGGACACCCTTATAGGGGAAAACTTCAGCTCACTCCAAAACACATTTAAGCAATATTTTGACAAAAAACAGAATAATATAAAACGCCATTGACACTTTGAATACAGGCTACCTCGTTGGCGAGAAATTAAGATTACAGGAATTTTATCATTTTTTTTTTCTGAACGTGGGAGGCAAGCCCCTCGCCGATTAGCGGACTGTGACTTTGCAGACTTCTACTGTGTACCGTCAGAGGGTTGGGTTTTCCGCTAAACTTTTTGCCTAGTTTTCGAAAATGTGAAACTTATAAAGGCCCAGAAAACCTCATAAAGGATTTTTGAATGAGATAACATTAATAGATATTATTGATTCCGCTGTAAACACAAAAATGTTATTTAAAGATTATCGAATATTTATGTTTAAATAAATAAAAAAATCTCTTATACAAGCGTCATTATAAACAACTCTTGGTATGTTTTCCGTGCTTTGAAGTATTTTTTTTTTAGATAGTATATAATTTTATTTTCTTATTTTACAATATGTGTGCTAAAATCAGCGTATTAAAATATAATTTTTATTCAGTAATATAATAAAGCAATAATTAATTTCCCTCTACAAATGAAAAATGCTGAACTTCACCCAGTCATGCTCTACTAATTTATGGAATATCACATTAAAGATTTGTGTGTGTCTGTGTGTCCGATTAACTGATTTATTATTACCTGTGCTTGTATCAAGAAAAAAAAGCTTTAAAGTCCGTAACTCCCCGTCTCCTGGTGGGTTTACTCACTGACACGTATCATTTCCTAGCTAAAAACTGTGAATTAATTGAACACCCCAAACAACAACTATTCTTGCACTAATAAAGTACTTCCAAAGATCCTGCAAACAAACTTTCTCACGAAGTTTCAATCTAGAACCTATTGTTCTAGAACCACCCATATCAAAGTATCTCTCCTCATCTACTTTGTCAAAACCAGAGAGGAATTTAAAAGCCGTCACCATATCCCCCGTCTTTCTTCTAGCTTCGAGTGGTAGTAAGTCTAATTCCTTCAACCTTTCTTCATAACTGAGATAAAGTATCTCTGTCACCAGCTTCGTAGCAAAAGTATGCAGCAATTTAAAAACCGTCACCATATCCCTTGTCTTTCTTCTAGCTTCGAGTGGTAGTAAGTCTGATTCCTTCAACCTTTCCTCATAACTGAGATAAGGTATCTCTGTCACCAGCTTCGTAGCAAAAGTATGAAGCAATTTAAAAACCGTCACCATATCCCTTGTCTTTCTTCTAGCTTCGAGTGGTAGTAAGTCTAATTCCTTCAACCTTTCCTCATAACTGAGATAAGGTATCTCTGTCACCAGCTTCGTAGCATGTGTGCGTACAGACTGCAGATCAGGTGTGCGTATATGTTATGCGCTAATTCTTCATTGTATTATATATACTAAATATGCGAGATTATATTATATTCGGTATTGTTCATTTGCATTTATTATTATTTATGATTCTTACTCTAGACATCCAGTATACAGTTGGCTATTTTATTAACTAGGTTGTCATGCATAAGTTAACACTGAAATCAAACTTTTTTATTTTTATAGATGAATCAGTGCATGTATAGTTAATGACCTCCAAAAGTGACATAATATTTGAGGGTCACTCTGCATGATACGATATGGGTTAACTTGCATCTTATTACACTTATTTAATAACGACTTCTTCTTCTTCTTTTTCTTCTTCTTCTTCTTCTTCTTCTTCTTCTTCTTCTTCTTCTTCTTCTTCTTCTTCTTCTTCTTCTTCTTCTTCTTCTTCTTCTTCTTCTTCTTCTTCATTCTCGTCTCAACAGTCTCCATTTTTAACACATTGTCGTTGTTTTGAATGAAGTCTCTCCATGTAGTTCTCTGTTTCCCCTTCATCAATACTCGGTACCCTCCAAGTCCTTCCTCACATGGGCCGTTCATCTCTTCATAGTAAAACTATGACATAGTTACCATGAGAAATCTCCGATTTCACAAAACTTATACAAACTATGCTATATTAACATGAAATAGGTTCTATTTTCAATTTACTACTGTAATTTATATCCCACGTTGTATGATAAGTTTAGCATTTATCTCTGGTGTTCCTTTTTAACAGAATCCTGATATTTATTTTGTATTCAAATTTGTCTTTTGAAGTCGTGTTCTCATAACAAGATATGGCTGATATATTAAGTTATTTACTTTATTATTATTATTATTATTATTATTATTATTATTATTATTATTATTATTATTATTATTATTATTATTATTATTATTATTATTATTATTATTATTATTATTATTATTCCTGTTAATGAAATAGTGAAACCACTGAAAACCCTAAAATTAATTTTGTTTAGAATTACATATCAACTATTGCTCGCAGTACAAAAAGTTTTAATAATAATAATAATAATAATAATAATAATAATAATAATAATAATAATAATAATAATAATAATAATAATAATAATAATAATAATAATGATGATGATGATGATGATAATAATATTGTCTTCAACTACCAGCAGTAATATACTTTACAACCAAAATTGCTTTTCTGAGGTATTATCGTTCCCTTTTCACCACTGTCAACGAATTAGTGAATATCTGTAATTATCCAAGGGACTCAATTTTAAGCGCTAACACAAATTGATGTCTACAATTATTTATCGAAAAGTTTAACTCTCCAAAAAGAGAGTGCGGTGGTTAGGTGAAAATAATTTTATATCATTGCGAAGCCTGTTTACGTTTTCTCCCCGAGAGAGAGAGAGAGAGAGAGAGAGAGAGAGAGAGAGAGAAGGAGAGAGAGAGAGAGAGAGAGAGAGAGAGAGAGAGAGAGAGAGAGAGCGCTTGAAAGGAAACCACAAGATTAACACTTCTGGTCCCCACATGACCCGCGCCGTTCCACTCGCTGGAGCTGGAATATTAATCGAGAGGTTGAGACTGAGGCATTAAAGAAAGGAGAGAGAAAAAAAAAAAAAAGAGCCGTCGTGCTACTAATCCAAGTCATTTTGAGGAACGCGGGTGGTCTGTGCCCGTCCAGACACAAGTTGTGAACGAGGGAATGGGTATCTCTTCCCCTCCTCAGACATTATTTCTTTGTCACAATACAAATTAAAGAGCAAACGTTGAGGTGGGCATGATGAAGCCCGCTGATTGAACGGGAGTCTGAGTATCTTTCTCTCTCGCCTTCCTTTATATTCCCTCCTTTCTTGTCACGTAATAACTGTTGGAAGATCAGACAATGAACTACGTATGATGAAGCCGGGAGACGGGATGTCTCTTCCTTCCTTTTTCTTAACATTCTTTTCGTGTCAGAAAAAAGCTGATGGAAGAGTAAATGATGATCTGGGTATAGCAAAACCGTCAGGTTCTTCTGTTACGATTGTGGCTACTTGCTTTTGCAAGATATAGGACACAGAATTGCACTCATAATCCCTACTTATCGTCATTGAATTTTTACACTCCTATTTAAGTGCATATCGCTGAACTTGCTGATGAAGGAGAGTAAATACTACAGACTCATATGCCTGTATGGTATGGGAGGTGACTAAAGGAGATAGGTGAGAGGATGGATGTGTGTACCAGTCCCTACCTCTCTAATTTTATTTCATGTATAGTAATAATAATACCAGCATGGGTTGCAGGGATTGTAATTATAAAATGATGTTGATATCTACGGCCTGGCCCTGTAATATATCCATTCAGGCACTGTTATCAGATTTATGTAACTCCCCGTCTCTAGGTCATGCAGTATT
The DNA here is from genome assembly GCA_037179515.1 of Halocaridina rubra. Taxonomy (NCBI): domain Eukaryota; kingdom Metazoa; phylum Arthropoda; class Malacostraca; order Decapoda; family Atyidae; genus Halocaridina; species Halocaridina rubra. The sequence goes on from JAXCGZ010013596.1 coordinate 9,027, forward strand.
TATCCATACAGGCAGTGTTTCCAGACTTTAAACAATGCATTTGCATATACAATTTCATATTTAATTGTTTTTAGCAAATCAACACCATCAGGAGATATTTACATCTTTCCTTAATATTTTTAGTGATTCAATCGATTATTTTGTCTATTTTTTTTTTATATGATTGTGACAACAGAACAGGCCAAAAATAAATAAATAAATAAATAAATCCGCCCTCATCGGGCTTGGGCACGAAGAAAACAAAGAGAAACAGAGATGAGGATTGCAGTTTACACAATCGGAGCGCACATCTTATTAGCATAATATCAAATATTTTACGTAAATTGATAATATGGTTATTTATTATCAGTAGCTAAACCAATACCTAATTACAGGAGAAAATAATATACACATTACAAGTCATTGAGTTTAAAGTGAATTATTATAGGAAAACTCGGGTTCTACTTCATATATATTTTGAAATTAGGTAAATGATAAGTTGAACTATCTCTAGTGTGAACTAATCTGATTTACATAGTGGACTATCCCTATTTTAATTCTTCTTTTCTTTTCTTTTTTTTAGACATTTTCGAGTGAGCCAGTGGATGCAAACTCTTCTTCTACTTCATATATAATATAGAATTAGGTAAATGCTAAGTTGAACTCTCCCTCGTGTGAACTAGTCTGTTACAGAATAGTGTATCTCTGTTTTGAAGTTTTTTTTGTTTTATAGTGAGCCAGTAATATAAACCTCTTCTACTTCATCAATAGTTTGAAATTAGATAAAGGCTAGGTTGAACTAGTCTGACTCCCAAAATGTAATTCCCATAGTTTGATTAAATTTGTTTAGCCATTTGAAAGTGAGACAGTAATTCCAGTTAAACAGGTTTCCCTCCAAGTGCATGAACTTGACACCAGTACCAACTCGTACAGTTAACACGAGTTTCGCGTCACAGATCAGAAGTGATTATGATAAATACTAAATCCAAAATTAATCATATGACATATTTCAATTTTTTCACGTGTCATGCGTCACTGTTAGCTCCCATTATGGGGATGCACACAGACAGAGTGTGGCTGGGGAATTATTGCTATATACTCTTCCTAGCGTCCAACGGTGTTCTCCATAGAGGATCTCTAAACCTCAGAGTCGAGCACTCTGACCACTCGGCTATCGTGGTCCCCTGACGTATTTCTAAATAATGGGTATAAACAGTGACACAAAACTCGGCTCGGGAGTTGACAGACCCGCGATCGAGCCCACCATAGGGCGTTAGGAAGGGCATCCAACCTTATTATCCCAGCACACTGTCAGAGTCCACCCTTATGATAAAGATTGATAGTGACGCATAAAATGAACCATTTTATCCTTCAGTATTCGGGTAGTTCTCTATTCAAGGTAAACCTTCAAGATATAGGTTCCTTAGATTAGGTTTCAGCCTTCTTCTTCAGCTGAACCTTGAAATGTTTTCCTTTTTTCAAGGTTATATTTCTACTTGTCAAGTTTTTTCTTGTCAAGTTTTTTCTTTGGTAAGCCTTGGAAGGTATACATATCTCGAATATGTGCTATCAACAGGGTTAGATATCATCGATTATTTGAGATTTCTCCTCTAGATAAGCCTTAAAAGGTTGGCGTCTCTCAAGGTGATACTATTCCAGATCAAAACTTAGCACGAGGGTCTGCCCCTCTCTTTCTTTATCTCTTACTTTATTTAATTTTCGTGCTTTTCCCTCCAATTCCCTTATATCCTTAATTCCCTCCCCTTTTTTTCCCCTCCTATCCTATCCCATCCTAAAAAAAAAAATGTGATACTTCAGCTTTCGGTTAAGTTTTCTCCTCAAGGTAAACCTTGCAAAGCATGCGTTTTTCGAAAGTTTCTGTTTTTTTCACCTTTCGGTTAACTTTTCTTCTCAAGGTAAATCTTGATATGTATACGATTCTCAAGGTTATACTTCAGCCTTAGGTTAATTTAAGATTTCTTTCGTGGGTAAAGCTAGACAGGTAGACAATTCTGTAGGATATGTATCAACTATCAGTTAACATTAATATATCTGTGTATGTATGCTTGTATGTATGTATGTATGTATGTAGCATGCGTCTATGTGTGTGTCATAAAACACAAATCTAAGTTGACTTACCAGTGCACAAGAGCGAGAACAGCAGCAACCGTCTCATGATGAATGGGGAAAACAGTTGGATGTGTTGATATTTTCACTCGTATAAATTTTCTTTCCTTTTTTTTTCTTTTATTCCTTGATTTACTTTATGTATACTTTTAGTCTCCGACAGTGCTCGCTCACGCACAGCAAAGAGAAAAAGAGAGACAGAGAGAGAGCGAGAGAGAGAGAGAAAAAAAACGTAGACTGTTTACTCAGTAGTCACCGCTTTCCAGACCGACCTCAATCCTGGAAAAAGTGCTGGAGGCAACGCGACAGTTGTGTTTCTATGCCAAAGAGATTTATTATTCCTTTTATTATTATCTCCTTTAATATGTCTTATACTTAATTGTGATTCTCTCAAAGAGGCGTAAATTCTAGTACATTGGTACGTATTCTAAAGAGTCCAATATGTCTGAGAACAGCGTATCTTGATTAATAAAAACTAAACGGTCCATGTACATATATATATTCACTCACGTTGTTTTCGATTATCTACTGATTTTTCACCATTGAGTGTTTTAGACGTCTAAAGGCTTTAATTATAATGGGGACTATATTAAAACTATATCTTAATACTTCTCATTAGATAAGAATATAAAATAAATATTCACAGGGAAAGAGCCGGTCTGGTATGTGTGGGGAGCTGTATTGTGTTCTCGGTTGGTTGATTTCGGGTTGAAAATCCGAGCTTTTGAGGAACGGGAAGTGGGAAGACGAGGGAGCACTTTTCTCGCGCCTTTCTGCCGCTTCTTCTTTTTACCTCTGTCAGAGAGCAAAGAAACAAGCTCCTCCGCTCTGGCGGAAGGTTCACGACTTAATGACGAAGAAGAAGAACGTATGTACTGAGAATCTTGCTTTTTCCAGACCCCTTTCTCAACACGGTGGTTGCTCGACGCGGTATGCGAAGCCTTAGGGCTTTTTCTTCTTTATATATACCTCTCTCTCTCTCTCTCTCTCTCTCTCTCTCTCTCTCTCTCTCTCTCTCTCTCTCTCTCTCTCTCTCTCTCTCTCTCTCTCTCTCCATTGTCTTTGTGTCCCCAGTTTGTTTGTACACACACATACACAGATTTATGTATGCGTGGTCTTTATCGGCGGCTTTTCTTATGTTCACGCAGAGTCTCTGTTACTAAGCCTCTTGGAAATTATATTAGATTTGGTCTTAAGATTTTACTGCCTGGTACCCTTCCTAACACCAGCCGTCACCATCGGTTCAATATTGGCACCAGAATCCATCTGAACTGGTTCACTCCCCCGGGAGTTAGATTAAGGGTCGACCGCACTAGCCGAGCTTTCTTTGTGTTTTTTTTTAATTGTTTCTAGATTAAACACACACGC
>JAXCGZ010013596.1:17500-27500 GCA_037179515.1 Halocaridina rubra
TGTCGGGTCGTGGCTCAGTGGTAAAAATCCTGGCTTCAGAGTTAACATTCTCAAATGTTTCAATGTCGTAGCCTCATGTGGGATTATGTGTCGATATTGTTTACAAGCGTTTTTAACTATTAAAATGATTAAATGTTGAATTTATCACGTACAGCTTGTTACTGGTCGTTTTTGACAAATGCTTATGCACTTATTATCAATATTTTGAAGTAAGATGTACATATCATCAATCAATAATTTCGTGCTGGGATTAAGTGCTTCGCAGTCTAAACTGTACCTGACAACACATTTTAAGAATGAACTTGTCGTAATCAGTATCATAAAGAAATACTATATATGAGATAAAGAGAAATTTTCGTGGTCGTCTCATGTGCATTCTACACTATGTCCCACTTGACTTACATTAGAACAAAGATGTGCTGTTTAGAAAGTACGAAAGTGTCCAAATTATAAAACATGACTTTTCACCTTGCAAATGGCCTGTGTTTAATTAGCACACTTCTCATTGCACAGGCGATCTAAGATGATGTCTATTCTCTTGAGAAATAATTTTTATCTAGTTATCATTCTCTCTTAATTTGCATATTCTTTCTTTCTGGGAAGGTGGGTTCTAACCATGTGAGGAGTTGAACGATCTCTGCCTTTCATGTTGAATCTGTTTTTATCCTTAATCTGCAGTTTTCCTTTTTTCCTTCTCTTGGGATGGGGGAACAAGAATGCCACCCCCTTGTTCCCTTGGTTGTCTTAAAAGTCAACTAATTGTTTTGGAGTGAAGGGAATGGTAATCACCTCTCATTTGTAGTTCCTCCCCGAAAAAAAAGTCAAGGTTTTGCTTTGATTCGGTCACCCTCCTTATGAGAGGGATCATGAGCCTGTATATTGATTGATATGTAATAGAATGCTCTGCCGTTTGGAAAAAAAATGGTTATTTTTTATTAAACGGGTAGAGCATATAGGCAAAACCACAGTGCATAGAATAAGTGAAATTTTTAAATATTGTCAACACAATATTTAGATGAAAATGACCAGTAGATCGCATAACCGTTGGTGATATAGATATTGAGTTTGATTTTTGTTAGGTGTGGGTATCCATTTCATAATAATAATAATAATAATAATAATAATAATAATAATAATAATAATAATAATAATAATAATAATAATAATAATAATAATAATAATAATAATAGTGATAATAGTGTGGTTTTGTGGAGACAATAGTTTTCGTTTATGATTTTGTATAATTTGGATCTGGTAGCGCTGGTTGGCAACACTGTGAACAGGCTGTTGTTTAAATTTTGGGCAAAGCGTTTGGGGATGAAGAACAGTGCTCGTAGGGTTGTCGAGTTGGTTGAGTTGTGTGATGGATTTGGTTTATTGGTTTAGTTGTGAGACGGAATTGCTTTATTATTGAGTTGTGGAGGTTTAGCGGGAGCTCCCAGTGTAGGTGTTGATTCCTTTTTGTATGTGATGGTTTAGTGAAAGGGGGCAAGAAATCGTGTTTTGAACAGTTGTGAGTGGACTTTTAACTTCCAACACGTGCAGGTGGAGTTAAGTTGAGGTAAGTGATATATATTTTTTTTCTATCTCGACCACAAGCTATCTAGGCCGTCTAAAAATCTCTATGGCTGGAAAAGGCAAATTGTGTGGTGAAATGATGAAATCATTTGGTGGCCAAGGTGATGTGGTTGCCTGGCTAAAAAAGGCCGAGTTGGTGGTGAGATTAGTGGAAAATAAGGATTTAGCCAGTTTTACACCTTTGTACCTGAAAGGAGATGCTTTGGCTCTGTATATCAAAATGAGTAATGATGATCAGCTAAATGCCAAGAAGATTGAGAGCAAATTGAAGTTGGCCTTCTCCCAAGGGACGTTCGAGGCCTATGGGAGGCTTAGGAAGACACACTGGACAGGTGAGGAAGTGGATGTTTTTGCAAATGAGATCAGGCGATTAGCAGGACTGGCAGGATGAAACGGAGAGGGTCTGGAGTGGTCCGTATAGCTGGAATTTGTGACTGGTTTCCCAGATTGGATCTCCATGGAACTTCAGCCGACAAAGGATGTTGAAACATTAGATATAACTGAGCTAATTGCAAGTGCTAGAGTTCTAACATCAGGTGGTGGGGGTCAAGAAGTTGCAGCAGTTTCTTCCAGAGGACCTTAACTGATGGTACGGCAGCAGAGGTCCCAGTTGCCGGGAGTCTCACCGTCACAAGGCCAGCAAGGAGGCAGGAAAGGAGAAAATATGTTCAAAGGTTGCTGTTACAGATGCGGTGGGCCTCATATGGCAAGAGAGTGCAAGGAGCCATGACCACCCATAATGTGCTTCAAGTGTGGGAAGGAAGGTCATATTGCAAGCCACTGCGAGCAGGGAAATGGGCAAGGGGCAGCTGCTGCACCGGAAGCTACCCCCTTAGACAACTAAAGGCGTTTCCATCTTCATGCCAGTGAGCAGTGTTAGAAGAAGGTGAAGGCACTTGTCGATTCAGGTTGTTCAATCACAGTGTGTGCTTCTCAGTGGGTGGGGAAATGCACAGTGAAGGTAAAAGGGTTAGTAGCGGTGGATGGAAGACAGATTGAATGTGAGGACAGTAAAGAGATAGAGTTAACAGTGCAAGGAATACACCTAAGAACTACAGCAATTGTAGTTGCTAAGGTGATAACTTGCATAGATGTAGTAATGGGAATGGATATGATTAACAGACTGGGTAGTGTGACAATTCGTGATGGATTTGCAGTTTTTGGCAATGTACTAGTGCCAGTGAACATTTCGCAACTAGCGAGAGGCAGGATAAGGTGTGCAGTGACAATTATGAATGCAGGGCTGGAAAGGGTGGCAGGAAGAGTGAAAGCCAAGGAAAATGAGAAGTTGATAGGAGAGCCACAGAACTGAAGGCTAGTCTGTGCAAGATCGTGGACAAGGATTTCATCGTAGAGTTTGATGGTACTAAGTGGGTGGTGGAGTGGTATTTGAAAGAGGGGCTGCTGGTGTTAAAGAACAAGGTGGGCTGCTGTGAGAGTGCAATGAGAGAGCATGTTAGGAAAGAATTTGACCGAGAGGTGGAGAGGTGGATCGTTGAAGGTATACTGGTGCCATGGGGGAGAGCAGAGGGTATCAGATGGGAAGACAAGGTCGGGCAGCAAATGATGGAAATGCTGCAAAAAATTATAGGGAGAGTGAAATAAGAGGACCCAGTGAGAGGGAGATGGTATGCCCCGAAGTCAGGTAAGGGTGTCATGTGGTGCGATGCGAGCAGTAGCGCCACAGGAGTATTTTTAGAGATTGACAATGAGACCGTGGAGGATGGTGCATGGTTGAGGAAGAAAAAGGACTATAACGATATTAACATGGCAGAGTTGGACGCTGTAATGAAAGGAGTCAATCTAGCTGTGAAGTGGGGACTGCGAGATGTTGAGGTGAAGACGGACTCGGCAACAGTATTTGGTTTGATTGAAGTCGACTGTAACAGCAGAGCACAGGATTCGGACGAATGGAGCCTCGGAAATGATAGTTAAGCGCTACCTGGGAACCTTGCGAGAGCTGATAAAGGAGTTTGGAATGGAGATACGCCTATGTTTTGTACCGTCAGAGAAGAACAAGACAGATGTGTTTACTAGGGTGAAGAAGGCCTGGCTAGAAATTCCGGATGAGATGTCAGAAGAGGTTAGAGTATGTTGTGCAGGAGTGCCGAGTGTGGAGGACTTACATCAAATGCACCACATGGGAGTCGATAGGACTCTGTTTGTAGCAAGGAAAGTTGATTCAGGAGTCACAAGAGACAAGATCCAGCAAGTAGTTAGGCAATGAGACAAGTGCCAGTTGTGCATAAGGCCGGGGAGCTTAGAGTGGAAGACAACAGGAAGAGATTGGCTGTTGATGTAACACACTACAGGCAAGGGTTGTATTTGTTTATGGTTGATTGCGGACCAGGAAGAGTGGCCATTTGGAGAGAGCTAAGAGCAGAAAATGGAGAGGAAATTTCAGGAGTGTTGAATGGGTTGTTTTTAGAAAGGGGGCCTGTTGATGAAGTATTGGTAAATAACAGTACAGCCTTTAGATCACAGGCTTTGAAGGAGATGCTTGACAAATGGAATATCAACCGCTATTTTAGAGCCGTGTATCGGCCTAGTGAGAATGGAATTGTGGAGCTACATCATCGAACATTCAAGGCCATGGCAGAGAGGGCTCAGTTGTTGCCATTGGAAGCAGTCTTCTGGTATAATATGTCCCCTAGGTCAGGTCAGGATGAAGGAACTGTGCCACAGAAAGCTGTCCAAGTATGCGTGGCGACATCCAAGCAAAGTACCAAAGACTGATAAAGGAGATGAGGGGGCAGGAGCCATCAAGATTGGAGATGAAGTATGGGTAAAGCCGCCAAACTCAGGTTGCACGTCGCAATGAGGAAGGGGTACTGTGACCAATGTGAATTCCCGGAATAATGTCTCAGTAGATGGGATTCCTCGGCACGTTCTGGATATTAGGAGAGTGGTGGACTCGTCTACTGAGGATGAAGGGCCAATTCAAGTACAGGAGAATGAAGTTCCACAGCGGCTGAACCGAGAAAGACGACGAACTGTGAGGATGAGAGATTATGTGGAGGGATCATCGAGCGGGAAGGAGAGCTGAGAGATGGGTGGCCATCTCTTGGTGGGAGGAGCTGGTGGTACTCTTAGTGATCTTAAGATCAAGGGGGCGTGTGGTTTTGTGGAGAGAATAGTTTTTGTTTATGATTTTGTATAATTTGGATCTGGTAACACTGGTTGGCAACACTGTGAATGGGATGTTGGTTACATTTTGGGCAAAGTGTTTGGGGGTGAAGAGCAGTGCTTGTGAGGTTGTCGAGTTGGTTGAATTGTATGGTGGATTTGGTTTATTGGTTGAGTTGTGAGACAGAATTGCTTTAATATTGAATTGTGGAGGTTTAGCGGGAGCTCCCAGTGTAGGTGTTGATTTCTTATTGTATCAGGTATTTTAGAGGAAGAGGGCAAGAAATCGTGTTTTGAACAGTTGTGAGTGGACATTTAATTTCCAACACGTGCAGGTGAAGTTAAGTTGAGGTAAGTGATATATATATATTTTTTTCTATGTATACCACAAATAATAATAATAATAATAATAATAATAATAATAATAATAATAATAATAATAATAATAATAATAATAATAATAATAATAGTAATAATATAATAATGTTGTTTGCTGTTTTATGTCTCTCTATTAATCCTCATTATGGGGGTGGACAGGTTGAGCCTGGAGAATAAGGCTGGATGTCCTACCCCTTTTTTTTTATGATTGTGACACCAGGACGGGCCAAAAAATAAAATAAAATAAAACAGCCCCCACCGAGCCTGGGCACAAAGAATACATTAAGTAAAAAGTAACAGAGATGGAGAGTGCAATGACTTGTCAGAGGTGAAGGGATAATAAGAGGTGTGTAATGAATATCCAAGAATATTCAGTGTTGATGTAGGCACAACAAATAACCATAACTGAAGGAAGATTTAACATCGAACTGTCCTGAACAGTCCTATTCAAGTTTGAAAATTCTTCAGCTGTAGCATCGCAACGGGCGACTGGTGCCATGGGCCAACCTACTACTGGTAAGATATTTAAGTAACAATTACCCTCACATACATACAACTGTACTCTCAAGGAACATATTAAAAAAAAAAAAAGCACGACGGGAAAACATATTAGGAGCCTATGGGCACCTCTGAATACAGCCAAATTAGGCACCCCATGAAATCCACGCGCGCGCGCGTGACCTTCTGGAACCAATTCCTCAAAACCTTCCTAGTCGTGTCATTTAAATATTAAGAAAAGCCTTCCTAGTCGTGTCATTTAAATATTAAGAAAACATAAAAATATAAATAATAGACTCAATTTAATGAAGCCATGCAATCATGATTCCCCTTTCTAGTTGTGGTTCAAAAGTTTCCCACTAATCATTCCCAGAGAATCATTTCAAGCATTATTATTATTATTATTATTATTATTATTATTATTATTATTATTATTATTATTATTATTATTATTATTATTATTATTATTATTATTATTATTATTATAATTAGCATCACTACCCACTCTCCCCCTTTGCTATTTCTTCCCTCACCATCTCTTTATTTTTTCCTCTCTCCCTTCCTTCAGTGTATAATCTTCACTACCACTTCACAACGACTACAAACAGCGAACAAACAAAATACAATAGTCTCCTTTTCTCAAGCACACCGAATGCTCCTCTCAGAAGCATTCCCTTGCAACTATTTCACAAATTCAATATTTATTTAGGTATTGCATCTATTATATATTTATTTCCATGAATTATTGAGACACAACAGATACAAACAAGTACAAATAACTATTATTTTTATTATTATTCTATTTTTAGTATTATTAGTATTATAAAGCTTTACTGCTCATACAGTTTCATTTTGCTGCTGAAGCTGATCCCGACGCTGCTGCTTTTCCCTTTCCTCCTCCCATTCACTATTATTATTATTATTATTATTATTATTATTATTATTATTATTATTATTATTATTATTATTATTATTATTATTGTTATTATTATTATCATTATCATTTACCATCATTATTATTATGATCATCATTATTCCGGGCGTTCGTCACCCATCGCAAGAAACTATCAAAAGTCATAATATATATATATATATATATATATATATTATATATATATATATATATATATATATATATATATATATATATATATATATATATATATATATATATATATATATATATATATATATATATATATATATATATATAAATAAAGGTTAGTGCCATCCTACGCAAACTAGATACCTCTTGTCAACTCAGAAGGTTTAATTACTGATAAGTTAGCTTCGATTAGCAGCATTTCCCATGTCCACATGGGGTCGGTGTATCTCGCTAACCTCTTGGACACTAGTTGGTTGCATATGTCTTCAATTCATTGCCTGTAACACATCCTGACACTAATCTTTCACTGATCCTTGTTTGGGAGCAGTATACCGAGTTGATCTGCCTTGCTCACTCAATGGATGGATAAATGACAATCATCCACTTCTACTTAATAATATATTAAACTTGAAATCCCATGAAAATGGGTAAGTATTCTCGAAAGCTCCTTTATTTTAAGATACCCCAAATACACCTATTCATGAAGGGGATTCGAACTTGTGATCTCCTGAGAGGAAGCCTGGTTCCAATACTCTGCGTTAAGGATCGAGGAGGGCTAATGTTACATACTGAAAATTCTCTGTACCTTACTGGCGAAACCCTTGCGCCAAAGTGATAGATATTAACATCCCTGTATGTAAATAATCATTATTATAACTTTAAAATAGCTGGAGTCATTCTCTCTCTCTCTCTCTCTCTCTCTCTCTCTCTCTCTCTCTCTCCTCTCTCTCTCTCTCTCTCTCTCTCTCTCTCTCTCTCCAAAGACACTTAATATCATTTACGACTTTCTTGGAGTACGAGCATGAATTTCTTTCTCCTTGGGTCACTAGGAATATGCCTTTTATTTACCACTTCCCACAAGTATGGAATACAAATGGTGTGGATTTCTGTATGTTCTTTTTGAAGTGTTTTCACGAGGGTCAGATATAAAGGCCTTCCCCGATGCAGTCGTTTTCATAACAAACCTAAAACAGCGAAGTTCAGGAGTTTTGATTTGTCGTCACGACCTCCCCTTCTGTTAAAGGCTAGGGCAGGCCCCCATTCGAAGGACATTGCTTTTGGAATGTGCGATCGTTACCCCGAGTGAATGCTTTTGGAATGTGCGATCGTTACCCTGAGTGAATGCCCCTTCTGACCTCACTCTGTGGCGGGGCCAGAACTGACGACTTGAATCAAAGTCGAGCTCGTTATACTCAGCCACGGTGGCTACTTTAGGAGTCCAGGTAATAATTCGAATAATAATTTACATAGGTATTGCACATAGAGGTAAAGGTGTAGTTTTACACCTCCCGTCAGGAAAATATTTTAAGGCTTATTATATTCAGTCATTTAGGTTACATTATGGAATATAAAGCATTTATCCCATATGCATTTATCATTTTTTCCCTTGAATCATATAGAATTGAGCATTACTTCTCGAAAAAATGTACTTTAAGTGAACATCCTCGAATTTGACATTGCCATTTGTAATTGGTTGGGTTAGAATGTAGGGTTTCGTTCCTGGCATAAATAAAGCACAAACTCGTTTAATAAAATGCTCAAGAAAAATATAGATTGGAAGTCTGCATCAAAGCAGCATATCCTGGATAGTTTTATAATAGCTATTCCCAATAACAACCGAATGTTGATCTCGGGAAAAGTTTGCCAGTATTGTTTTGCAGTTTATTTTTACTTATAAGCTTTTGTATATATATATATATATATATATATATATATATATATATATATATATATATATATATATATATATATATATATATATATATATATATATATTACAGTTAATATGTATAATCAGTTAATATGTATATTCCCTGAAAAAAACAGTTAATAGATATATTACCTGTTTCACTCAGGGAATATACATAATAACTAAAAATTTCAGTTATTATACATATTACCTGAAATTTGGAGGCATTTTTTACACATATTCCCTAAACTGAAAATTGGAGAGGTGAAGTGAAAATATGACAATACAATATGAAAAATAAAATACGATAACTCTTGATATTCAAGACAATACTAAAAGTGACATTTGTTACGCTTTGTTGTTACATGGCAGTTTTAGAATGATATGTAAAAATCCAAGACAATACTAAAAGTGACATTTGTTACGCTTTGTTGTTACATGGCAGTTTAGAATGACATCTAGAGTTACATTTCTGCTGAGATTTAAAGCATTTGCATCTTTTTGTCTGACATCTTCTTGGTCCGTAACAATTACATCTCACAAAACCTTGACCTCCGCAAGTAGAAACCTCCTGGACTGCTTTTCTCAGTGGGAGTGTCGTTTGCATATCCATATCTTCAATGGAGTACAGAGCGTACCTGCAAATGTCAAATTGATTTCTACTAAATTTTCCGTCTAGCACACCACTTTTGGTTGCAGTTTTGTACAGCTCTTGTGAATCTCTTTCAACAATGACTCCAATCAAATTTTTAGGATCAGTTCTTCCTCGATCAACATTAGGGATTGGAATAGTGACATTGTCACCAACATTTGCTTCTGTCAGGACTCGTCAACTCCTTTTCACCATTTTCTGGGCTTGTAGTTCCTGGGCTTCCCTCGCTCTTTTTCTCTCCTTAAAGACCTGATTACGACGCAGTGACAGTGGAGAAATGGCTGATGTATCAGGGCTTGCAGGGACTTCAGCAGGCGTCTGTGATGCTGATCCGGAAGTTTCATCCTGGACGACAAGCAACAGAGGTCCTGCTTCCTCTGGTCCATCCGGCAGAGAAGTAGCATTATCCAAAGCTGCTGTTTCTACAGGGTTGGCAAACTCAGCAGCTGGTGCACCAGGGCTTGCAGGGACTTCAGCAGGCATCAGTGATGATGATCCGGAAGTATCCAAACCTGGCGCCATAACGTATATTTTTATATGAAGATGTCAGCTTATTGACATCTTCATATAAAAATGTGCAGTCTTTTATGATTGCCTATTGATTTTGTGTTGGTTTTATGCAATTCTTTGGCTTGCATGAGTTATATTGTAGTGCTCTCTTACTTTACCGTCTATGTTATTTTCAGTTTAGGGAGTATGTATAAAAAATGCCTCCTAATTTCAGGTAATATGTATAATAACTGAAACTTTTAGGTAATATGTATATTCCCTGAGTGAAACAGGTAATATATGTATTAACTGTTTTTTTTCAGGGAATATACATATTAACTGATTATACGTATTAACTGTAACATATATATTGTATGCACACTGGCTGCAATTCCCCTCATAAGAGGAGTGGCCGAGCCAAGTCACACATTCATCAGAAGCTAAGATCACTCTTCATAACTCCTTGGGGAGAAAGTGCTACGTC
>JAXCGZ010013596.1:30000-67500 GCA_037179515.1 Halocaridina rubra
ATTACTTGTGAAACGAGGCTGCATGGCAATTGTTACGTGGCCTTGGCAGTGGGGGAGGGATGCAACTTGCCAACTTATTACAGCAGTGATGGAAGTAGTAGCGACAGAAAAGAGAAAGGGATAATACCGTACGGCGAAGAGAAAGAGAATCCAGATTAACAGTAAGAGACGGGATATTGGGGAGTTTGACTGTTTTAGATTCAACCCTCTCAAGGAGATAGGTATAAGAAGCAGCACCCCAGATGTGCGAACAGAATTCTAAGCAGGGACGGATAAGACCTTTATAGATTTTAAGTAACTGTATAGAGGAAAAATAATGACTAAAACGAAACAGAACTCCAAATATTTTTGGATGCAGAATTAGAAATATGGATTATGTGATTCCTCCAAGACAAGCTAGAGCCATTATAGATTCCTAATATGTTAATAGAATTAAGAGGGTTAGTTTCGTTAGCTTCAAAGACAGTAGGGCTATCAGGAGGAGAAGAAGATAAAGCAATAGCCTGAAGGTGTGTCTTGGAGGTATTAAATTTAATTAAATATTGGGTGCCCCGCTCATACCCTCTGCAAACCGGAGTTGAGAGTAGAAGAGTGATATGAAGCTGATTACGAGCAGCAAGTGAAGGTTGTAAAGAAACAGCAATGGAAATATGAAGGGCAGCATTGTCGGCAAAGGTGTGGAGAAGAGAGGAAGATGGGGACTGAGGAAGGTTGTTGATGAGGAGAAGGAACAGAGTAGATGAAAGAACAGAGTCCTTTGGAACACCACTGGTAACAGGGAATAAGCTAGATGTTACACCGTCAACAACCACAGATATAAACGATCAGCAAGAAAACTAGAAATCAGAGAACAGAGAGAAGAGATAAAGCCATAAGCAGGGAGTTTGACCAACAGAGCCTTGTGCCAAAGTCTGTCAAAAGCCGTAGAGATATCAAGAGCGATGACAAAGGATTCCCCATAGTTCCTCAGAGAAGATGACCATACATGAGTAAGATATGACCTGAGGTCACCAGTGGATCTTGCCTTGCAAAACCCACACTGGTGATCAGAGATAAGCGAGTTAAATTCAAGGTGTTTCAAAATGTGAGAATAGAGCAAAGTTTCGTTTACTTAAGCGATAGCAGAAGTTAGGGTAATAGGTCAATAGTGTGAGGGAATAGTCTGGTCTCCCTTCTTAAGAACAGGTTGAAGTAGAGCATGCATCCAAGATGAAGGATAAATACTGGTTGAGAGAATGAGCCGAAAAAAACGGCAAGGCACGGGAGCCAGTTAATCTGCAAACTTCTTTAGGAACCTTGCAGGGATACCATCGTGCCCAGATGCCTTTTTCGTCCTTAGAGAGCAAAGAGCCTTATGGACTTTTTATGAAGAAAGAATAAGGAGGGCACAGGATTAGAGAGGGGCACAGTATGAGGGACAGGTGTGCAGGAATCTCTTACGGAAGAATTGGCAGAAAAATGAGAGCGAAAGAGAGTGGCTTTGTCAGTGGGAAAGCAAACTATAGAACCATCAAAACGAATGGTAGGGGGAAAGCTTGAGTTAGAGAAGTTTTTGGCTAAGGACCAGAAACATTTATCAGTGGAAGAGGAATTAAGGTCATCAGGTGTCCATATTAAGAAGGAAGCTTTGGACCTTGGAATCTGAGCAGTACGGTGATTCCTAGCTGTAACAAAAGCAGAGCGAGAAATATCAGAAGGAGAGTCTTAGTACGACCTATATGCCCGATCCCTGGTCTGAATAGCCATGGAGTAGGCATGGTCAAACCAAGGATTAGAAGGAGAAAATCTTTTCATATAGAAGATGAACGCTTCCATACTCGAGGTTATATCTCAGCAACGTTAGGGCTACTTAATCAGGACTGTGGGCCCAAAAGCAGTAGTCATCAAATGGTAAGTCAAAGAGAAAGTTACGCAAATCATTGCTTTAGGTACAACTGAAGTGCCAAAGGCGGTGCTGAGTAGGGGGAAGGGATGGAGAGGGATTGAAAATGGAAAAGATTGAGAACAGAGTGATCAGATTTACCAAGAGGGAAAATCGCAGAATATGAGTAGGTGGAAGGATTAGACGTAAAAAATAGGTCAAGAATGTTAGCTGCATGTTCATGGCGATCGGGAACACAAGTAGGATATTTGATAATCTGCTCCAGATCATGAGTAATAGAGGAAGTGAGGGTCTCACTCCCTCCCACATCAGTGTGAGAAGAGTTAAGTCACTCATTGTGGTGTACATTCATATTACCAATATAGAGAACTTAAGCATGTGGGTGAAGAGATAGCTAGGACTCATGGCAAGAGGGCAGATATTCAAAGAAAGACACAAAGTCATTGGAGTTAGGAGAGCAGTAGCAGCAGCAAAGGAATATAGTGGTAATGGAGAGATGAATCTTCAGTCAGAGAGCATCAAAGTCATGAAATTCAAGGTTCATGAGCCTTGCAATAGGGGTGTTAGTGTTGTAGTTTGTGCAGACTCCACCTTTGGAATGGAAACTAGAATACAGGTTGTAGTAAGAGATTTGGAATGGGTAAGGGGAAGCATGGCTAGACAGCTGGGTTTCAGAATGGAGGAGGAGGTTAGAGAGGGGTGTACCCAAGTGCTGTTACACAGATGAAATATTGGAGCTCAGACCACAAATATTAGAAAAAGTGAAGAGTGAAAGAAGCAGATCTATCAGGAGGTGAAAGGTTAAGGGCAGAACCATTACTACCACCAAGCGTGTCTTCTCTCACGCCAATAGTGGAGTCAGCAGAATCCCTGTAGATTCTTAGCACACACACACACACACACACACACACACACACACACACACTCTCTCTCTCTCTCTCTCTCTCTCTCTCTCTCTCTCTCTCTCTCTCTCTCTCTCTCTCTCTCTCTCTCTCTCTCTCTCTCTCTCTCTTTTTATTACACCGTGACAGGCAAAAACTGCCCTCATCAATAAAGGCCTGGGCACGAGAAAACACAAACACGAAGGAAAAGAAAATGATTAAGGATAAGGCAGAGATGAAGTAATGATACACAAAGGAATATGACAGACAGAAAAAATAATCAAAGTACAGAGAACCTAGAGATATGTAGGATTAGGCCCCGAGATGACGGTAGATCTGCTTCTTGAAGGAAGATAGGTCATAAGAATTTGGAAAGACGGAAGGAGGAAGAGAGTTCCATTGTCTGGATGTAGATGGGAAGAAGCAGTCTCTGCACCGACCAATCCGTGAGCCACAAATCTCTGTACCGGTTACTGGGAGCCATAAGATGTGGACCTTCCATGATTATAGTAAAAATGAGTAAAAAGAAACAAGAGCTAGGGAGTGTTATGACTTGACAAATGTAAATGGATAGTAAGAGATGTGTAACGAATACGCCAGAATATTCGGTGTAGATGTAGGCTTAGGGAAAGGACTGTGTTTGAAGGAAGACTTAACCTTTAGCTGTCTAGACCAGTCCGTAATAACTTCAGTCGTGATATTTCAATGGGCGGCTGGTGCCATGGCCAACCTACTAGTCATTACGTAGCATGACCACATTGCATGTAATATCTTAAACTAGTGTTTACATAAAGTAGCTTGTAAAGTAACAACCAGTAACAGTTTATATAAAGAGGGTGTTTGATTATATGAAGTGACTATTCACAACCTATGTATTTTATGTAAAATTAATAACATCTGCAAAGTTTTTTTTTCCCCTAAAAATATTGCTACACATTTTGATGAGTTAGCTGTACTTTCCTCGTACATATTTTATAGCCTTTTCTAGAGCATTAGGTATATGATGCTTGAAGATTTTAACAGAGGATAAGAATATTGCCTGTGTGCTGTAAAAGTTTACTAAATGAAGTGGAACAAAGTGACTGGGAATCCCATTCTTTGTATCTTCCTCTCAAGGCTTCTGAAGGAATTCTGGGAGAAAACTTTGACTATAATCCTAGTATTTGGTACTTTGAGTGTGTTAGTTGTCGAAAGAATGAGGGCAAGTAGGAGGTTGGTAGAATGCTTTTGAGAAAAAATATGTATAAGTTATTATTGACACATGCATAGTTTAGGAGAGGACTCCTGTTGAATAGGTGTATGATTTGACTTGACCTTCCCCTTGCCAGGAGGATTGGAGCCTTTGTGTATAGATAAATAGGTTGCTACAGTCTCTGTACTGTTTGTCATGAAAATATCATGTCATTCGGGTATTGACACATTGTCCTCAGAATATCTTGATGTAGCCTATTTGGGTTACTAACTGAAAATATATGTTGTTATTTCAACCTAGGTGCGCTACAACGAATCACTGGCGTTTGGAAGACATAATTAATTATTTTCTGAACAACACACTTCTTGCGAGCTTACTAACCACTGAGAAAACTCATTACTAAATAGGCAGAGTTAAAAGATCATTAAATGTAGTTGACAAAGGATGGATGTCAGACATCTCGATTCTCCACCGGAAAATGACAGTACAGTATATGTATGTTAGATTATTTAAAGGAAACCATTTTTAACTTTTGCAACTGCTCTTCCTTACATTGTAATTTTTTGACAGCAGATTCCTTTCATCTTTATTTCATAACATTTGTATATAGAGCATTATGCATTGTGTATAATATTAATTAAGTACTGTATATTATACAGTGGTTTGATATTACTTCTGATATTATGCAGTGCATAAGTTATAATATTTACCTGGAAGATGCTGTTGAAGAGTCATGTATGCCGGTGCAGAGTCAGGTATGATGTTGCAGAGTCAGGTATGCCTTAGTCATCATCTTAGGATAGACTTAAAAAGTGAAGTGGAAACGTAATGCAAGCAGTTTTGCTGCTCAGCTGAGAAGACTGCATCACACATAACCACATATGCCATCTGAGAGCTCCGTGGGAAAGCCCTGGATCAGCAGTGGCCTATGTTGATGACTTGGAGATGCTTGGCTAAGCAGCTCAGGGAATAACAAACCTGCTCAGCTAATATATAGCGGACTGAGCTGGGCTGCTGATTTTTCTATATCCTATACATGTACTTGAATGTTATGATTGCATTTAAATTCATCACCCTGCTTCAGAAGGAAGGGTCTAATAAAAACACCTCCCACTGCCCACCAGACTCACTAAGAGTTAAGACTAGTCTTTGGTAACATCTTGGATATATTAACTAAATATACAGTAGCATCAACTCTAATACTTTGTTTATTCCTTCGCTAAATTGTAATATCTTGCTCTAGAACAGTTAGTAGAAGGAATGGTAATGGATAGAATATAATGAGGCCCTACTACCTCCCTTTCTCGTATAGGTAATATGTATTTTCGAGTGGATATGTGCAGAAACTTTTAAAGAATACCCTTTAATTATCAATGACATGCTTTTTGGACATTGTTGTAGATGGAAATAATAATGAAATCAGCAGCTCTACTATTGTGCTTGAGATCACCCGGATGATCGAAATGTTAATGTCTCTTTTATTTACAGGTTACAGTACTGGATGCCTTCTAAACTATAACTTATCTAAGGATGTAGTGCCCTGGTCATCATCATTCACATCAGAGAACATCATATCTCCTGTGAATGCTATAATATATACATTTATAGCAATAAAAGATGAGTATAAGATTCTGAATTGCTCCTGTTTCACCAATTTACATTGAAATAATGTGTTAAATATTTATATATTTTCAGTGATTTGCCTTGCATTTCAGGAACTGACTTGTAAAACCATCCCTCCAAAAACTGGAAGACTTTCATGACACAAATGTGAATGCAGTCAGCACATCAGCGCAGAGTGCATTGATGGATAGCTTCTCATGATAGCATCAGATAATTGTAAATTTGATTAGAAAAATTAGTATAACTAGAAAAAGATTCAAAATATTGAGATCGTTAGATTTCAGTAAAATTAGTTTCTCTTTACTGGAATTGATATTAGATTTCTGCAAAGGTACCACATCTGCATTGTGAACTTCTCATATCCAAATTCTTATATATTTTCTTGAAAAGGATAATAGCATAAATGTTCATTAACAGTTTGGTCTTAATATTTTCATTTTAAATTACATTTTGCAAGGTGTTATTCAGTAACTTCATTGTTTATTATATTAATTTTGAAAGTTGAATGTTTAAAGTTGTTGTGTATAAGTTTTGAATGTTGAATGTTTAGATGCGAGGTATTTGAGAACACAAATTGCCGAATTATATGTTGTATATAAGAATTTAAGTAGTTGTATTGCTTGTGCTTGGTTCTGTCCATTGTGGTATCAGTCTGTATACCTTTGTTTTCTTTTTTCATCCAAGCACTCATTAATATATTGAGGGTTACATTTCTAATGACTGGGTTTGAGTGAGTGAGTTTTGTTTGAAAACAGACTTTTTTATGCTTTATGTGTCACTGTTAGTTCCCATATGGGATGGACACAGATGGATAGGAGCTGAGGAATCAAAGCTGGATACCCCTCCTATAACCCCACCATGGTTTAGAACGGGGATCCTTCACCTCCTAATTTGAGCATACTACTGCAATAGCATTTCACTGCATGAACACAAACATACTTGACTGATATTTAAATGGAGAGGTATTAAACATGTAATCTCATGTAAATATTATTCAGGAACGTCAACAATAGTGTAACAAATTTTGAAGATCTTTAGATCTCGTCCAAAAAAGGTCTTTAATCAAAAACTTTTGAGTATCTTAGAAAAATTTGCCCAATAAGACTTGCAGCTTTAAATAATTTCTCAAAGTATGACTTCTCTGGCATGCACTGATCTTTCATGATTTTTGTATTATTAAGATCTGAATCTTGATTAGCCTGAAATGGTATATCATTATTTCAGTAAGTGGGTATGTTTTAGTTTTCTCTAATATCATTAGTAAACATTAGTGTTCTTGTTCAGTTTTTGCAAAATGCTTAAGTTCCATTCTAGTGATGTAAGTTTAATGTTAGTGTTAGTTACTGAACTAACCATCATCATATTTTGTGTTTCAGTGCTTTTTAGAATGCATTCCCCTCTTCTTTTAAGCTAACACTCTCCATTTGGTGAAATGGCATTTCGTGCAAGACATTTTGGCAAAATAACAGTTCAGTGTAGTGAAACTCTTTAATTAAAACGTAAATATAATCCCAGGTGTGCACAACATAAATATGCTCTCTATAAAAATAATCTTGATATTGTTTTTTTTAATATTTTATTTAATATCTGGAAGTTTTGATGCCTGCGCTGGATTTATTGTAAGTCATTGTATGTGCCTTACAGTTGCCTTCTTGCGAGTACCGACAATTTTCTGTTTTACACATCCGTGGTTTCTCTCCACACGTATTTATTAACCAAATGAAGTTGAGTGTTCATTAATTCACAGCATATAAACTTGAGCTTTCATACATTTATTTTTATATATTTACTTATTTTTTGTACCTACTAGTTGGCGCAAGGGGATGATTCCTCTTATAGAATGATTTTTATTGTCAGGTATTGCAATTTAAATGCCTAATATTTTAATTTTCACTTTTAAAACTTAAAATTATTTTGAAATTCTTATTCGTCACTGTTCATGTACAGTACTTAGCATTTGCTTGCAAGATTGATATCTGAGTATGCTTACTGCATTTATTTTCCCTACCTCTTGCTACAACTGATAGGTCAGTGACCTATCCATACTCATAAATTACATGAATTTAAATATTTTAGTGCCTGTTATTTTTTTTTCATTAATACATGCCTTTATTTCTGAGATCAGAACCAAAGTTACAGTATTATTAAGATTAATGCATTTTGCTTCTATTTCATAATAAAGATTTAATTATATAACTATTATGTTAGAGAGCTTTGTAATATGTTTCACCATAAAAAATATTGTCAATTATAAATGTAATATATTCACTAAATTTATCATAACTTATGAATGTATATAGGTTTTGCCATTAGAAACAAAGACATGATTACTGGACACTCCTTTTGGTTTCCGTATTTTAATTTATAATTTTTTACTAACCCAGGAAATGTATGTAAGCCTCAGGTCATGACTCTTGAGTAGGCATGAGATGGGGAGCAGAGAGGGTATGACTGCTGCTGGACTTTTTGGCCTCTTCCTCCAGGATGTCAGACCTTAGAGCAGTGTTTCTCAACCTTTTAAATCAGGGCGTACTTGTAGAGTAATTAAAACTCTGAGGCGCACTTAATATATCAGAAAGATAAAATTATTCATAGAATTGTAAAATAGGAAAATGATAGAAATAGGCTCTAGAAATAAGCACATAAATTTAAGACAATACAATATATCAAGTATGCTTGCATGAGACCTGTGCTTGATGTGCTTTGGCAATTTTTCTAATATTAGGCCTTATATGTGATAAGCATACTCTCATTTCCTCATCAATATATCTAATATATGATCAATTTTTATATGTGATGTTGGTAAATGCAGAAAATCCTAATTCACAGAGGTATGATGTGGAGAACTGCAATAATATATTTAGTACTTTACGAGCCATTGAAGAATATTCTTCTTTGATGGAAATCCAAACTTGATGAACGGACATCTCTTTATGTTTGATTTTTAAGATGTCCCATGCCGTACTTAGGTCAAAGGATTCCCTCTGATTCCTGTACTCAAATGTCATTATAGCTGCTTCTCATAAGCTTTAGGACGGGTTGTTTGAAAATTTTATATCAACCATTCACGAGAGAGAGAGAGAGAGAGAGATAACGACTAATTTAAATCCCTTGAGGAAGGGAAAAGGGAAAGAATTATCCATTCCTCATTAAAGATTAAGAAAATGAGCATCCAGTTTAAAATATCAAACAACAAAGACTTGACTCGTACATGGGAGCCACGTGCCTATCCGTAGTTTTTTAAAAATTCAGATTTTTTTTATATAAAGAGAAAATCATAAATTACTCTTTCATTAACTTGGGGCGCACCTGGCTACCTTTCAGGGTGCACCGGTTGAGAAACTCTGCCTTAGAGTAGGAATAGTCCAGTTGGTCCTCTCACTCGCCTATGATTTATTGTAGTAAGTACCCTATGTATCTAGCTCTATAATATTAAAAGACTGAAATAGCCTTCAGTAATAATAACCAAGTGAATTATTTACAAGGGTGAGAAAAGATAATCTCTGTGATATGTGACTATATGCTTGAGAGCTAGACATTTGTTTTTTAATAGGAATCAATAGAGTATATAAAATTAATGCAAGTGTATTATATAAGGAAATATGATGATTTATCTGTAAATAAAAGATTTGCTATTAAGGGAAAAAAAGAGCTCTTAGAAAAAAGTTCCTCTTAAGCTCTAATGATGAAGTAAAGATTTAAGGGGAAGTTTAACTCTACCATTTTTACTTAAAATGATGTCATGGTTAACGAACAAATATTGTACTTATTTTTTACTGCTTACCCAATACTATTCCCTCCAGTGCTCTTTACTAGGTAATATATATATATATATTTTAGGATTCCTGTGTTCGGTATAAGTGTGTCTTTAGTACTTGTAAAAGTATTTTGACATCCAAATATAAGATATGTATTTTGTATTGTAATTTGTAAATTTGTTTACTTGCTTCTTGTTGCACACACTTAGTTCTTCTTGTCCTATCAGATCTCTAGTAATATGTACAATAGTAATTCGTGTATTTAAAGTTGGGAACTTCAATATGTAGCAAATCCAATTTTATGTATTAGATTAATTTTTAATGTAACTACACATGTTAGAGGTTAAATGATTAATCTTGACTTTTTAGTGCATAAGATACCCTTTCTAAAGGTACCCGACTCAGAGGCCTTTGCCAGTACCATCGTACGAAAGAGAATTGCTATACTGTTATATTATAGCAACATGATATTTAATAATTGTTGATCATTCAGAGTTTGCCCTCACCTTCTATGTGCCTTATAGAGTTTCTATCATTTATGCTTGACTCAAAAGTTCTTCAGGGGGAGACCGGTATGGGGGTTAAGCTTTTGTTATCATACACGTGAACTCGTGTTTTTTTTATGCCAGGATGGGAGGGAAAACGGTAATGTGACTTTGTTGTGTGACACCCATTTGATATTAATCACAATGAGCCCACTTTGGCTACTATTTATACATGATTTTCAGCTGTAAATGTATTGTTCATTTGATAGCAATTTATAATGCATCATCTGTTATGTATTGGTTAGATATTTATGTATTTCAGCTGTTTGTGGATTTGTTGATAGAATAAGTTTTCATATATATGTATTTTTGTGACGTGGCACTACTAAGCACTTTACCTTATCCTTAGTATTCTTATAATGTTTGTCTTTCTTTGTCAGTCTTTGGTCCTGCTGTGGTATTTTGCTTTATTTTGTGAGGGGTCAGTGTTTTAAATATGTGGATTCTTTTGGTTTCTCATTTAGTCTAACCACCATGAAAGTAGAAAGTGGCTACATGCTACTCAGCAATGCCACATGCAGTCATTTGCATGTGAAAATAGTAAGACAATTTTTATGATAGTACTCATGTAGGATTTCTGTTGTTGTTGCTGTTGGCTTTCCTCAACTGCCTTGTCGAACAGCTCTGAGTCCCAAAAGTAGGGCACGACTGATCCTGGGCTTTCCATAGAGCTCTCAGGGTGTATATGTTGTGTTTGGCGCATGTGGTTGCATGCGATGGTCTTCCACATAATTTTTTATTTTATGAGGAAATGTGTTATATCCTGGACAGGCATCATTCATGGAGTCGTCTAACCTTTTCTGATTGCTCAGAAGGCTGGGTGATGCCCAAAATGAAACCTTGCCTGGTGAACTCTCTTCATGGGAAAGGTATAATTTGGAAGGATGGATGTTAGGTGGTTGTTCATGCAGCTGTGTTTTATTAAGTGACTAGATGTAATGGTAAGTAAATTGAGTATGGATATGTTTGTGGAGGCTGGCTTAGGGTGAGTGTTGGGGAAAAGATGAGTGTTTGTGCATGACATCGTGTGCTAGGTGTTATTTTAATGTTCCTTGGTGTGTGTGGGTGTCCTGCCATGTATAATTGTTGGTGTTGATTTGTGGAGGCTGCATGTTGTATGGGCAAGTGACCAGAGGGCATTGAGTTTTTGTATCAGTGTTTTTGATGTATGTGATATGTTATCTAAATGACATTATTATGTCATATGTTTCACCAAGGATTTTAGTTATCAGTGCATGTATATCAATGGGATTTTGTTTACGGTGGTGTGGGATGTTCTACTGTTCAATGTGTGTGGAAATTAACTGTGGATTTGGCTGGGGCTAATGTAAAGTCCTCATATGGTGAACAATTTTTGCAGTTTGTTGAGGTAGGGTTGGAGGAGGTCTGCAGTTTTATTTGCATTTTGATGTGTTCTGCCTCTTTCTCCATCTTCTTTCATCCTGTTCTGTGCATCTGTCGTTTTTAGAAGATGCTGCTGCTTCTAGGGTGATGGATCGCCTATTTCTTATTTCTGGCATTGTTTTCCAGTTGATGTCACTTTTTTTTTTCATGTTAATTTTTAGGAGTTTTTTAATCTTTACCGTAGTCTGCCTCTTTTACGCTTGTCTTCATTAAGTTGGAAGTAGAAACTTTGTTTTGGCAGGTACACTGTATTCATTTCTCATCTGATCAACATGACCACTATATGTTAAATAATTCTTGATAATGAAAGCTTCATGGCTTGCTGTCATTGCTTTGTTCAGCATGCTAACATTTGTTTTTCTGTTTTCCTAGCTTGAGTTGTTTCAAATACAGTGTTAATAGAACTGTGTGCCTTCAGATGTTGTTGGTTTGCTTCCATAGTCTCTGACGCATACATTGTGTTGGGATTACCACTGCTTTGTACACTAATATTTTGGTGTCTTTTCGGATGTCATACTCATGAAAGATCTTGACTGAATAAGCAAAAGTTGTTTTGGCACATATAAGACTATGTTGGAACTTGTCACTAAGGTGGGCATTGGAGGAGAAGTGACTTCCAAGATATGGAAAGTAGTCTGCGGTATCCAGGTTTGTTCCCAAGTTGATTTTATAATTTTGGTGGATTTGCTTCATTTGATGATGATTGGTAAATAATTTGGGTCTTCTTGGAGTTGATGGTAACTCTTATTTCAAACTACTGTATACAGACACTCCCAAGAAATCCGTTCGTGAGTAGAAGTGTTCATAAATTGAGTATTGGTAAAAAAATTACTGTACAGTACATACATATGCAGTACTGTATAGTACTTAGGCTGAAGACACATACCTACTACATAAAACAAAGTATACAGTATTAATTAATTTTAATCCATTAATAATAATGTAATAATATAGTACTGAACATTAATACATGGGTAGATAATGGGTAGGTTTTTATTCATATCTGTGAATGTTCATAGCTTGGTTGTTCGTAAGTAGGGGAGCTTCTGTATTTCAAATACTGTATACTTAATTTACAGTATGCTCACACGCCATTTACTTTCCAATGCAAATATACAGTATCTAGTTTGAATACATAGACTGCAATAAAACCCTAAGTAGTTGAAGAGAGTTTGGCTTTAGACCATGTTCCCATGGATCAATTAGTTGTATAATAATTCCTAGATATGTATAACTTACTGCAGTAAGATGAACCCTCAAGACTTCTAGTTCAGTATACGTTATTCTCTAAACTTGCTTAGCACTTGCAGCAGGATTACTTTTCAGCCTGGTCTTAAATGCATTTTTATATTCATATGAGTTACTAGAGAAGTAAGCTTTAAATACAACTCTCTTTTTTTCTGTAATCCACAAGAACTTGAGGGTCCCTCCAGACTTTATCATTCAAGAATTTTCTGATAATTAAGTACTCTTTTGACATGGACGTACTGCTGCTTAAGTCATGTATAATCTCAAAATAGCAATAACTGCGACATGGTCATCTGAGACTGTGGTAATAATAATTATGTATATCTGTGGAAAAAAAAACGACTGTTCTTTTCCTCCAAGTTAACAGTGTAAGGTTCATTGACACTTTAAAATCTTTGCATTTTACAGTTGATGCGTAAGGTTTCTGTTGAGAAACTGACAGTAGTGAGAAAGTTCCTTACATTACAAGAACTGCATTAGTCACTTCCTTCTTTAGTTTCATGTGATATATTGCGTCTTTCTTTACCTTCGGTGTAGACACAGATTTTCAGCTAAGTACATGTTGACTCCCCATGCAATACACAATGCATTTATTGCCATTTAAGAGTGAGCGCATTTTTTTCTTATATACTCATATGTGAGTAAATTTTTTTTCGAACATCCTGTATATTTCATCTATATATATATATATATATATATATATATATATATATATATATATATATATATATATATATATATATATATATATATATATATATATATATATATATATATATATATATATATATATATATATTATTTTATTTATTTATTTATTTATTTTTTAAACATCTCCAGTGAAAAGTTCGCCTATAAAATGGCATCACTGTGCAAAGAGACCTTTCAAACAATGCTACTTCACTCTAGTTTTTCGTACCTAAGTGGTCCAAGAGCCACTCCTCTTACTTGGCTGTTGCTATTAAGCAATTTGTTTTGTATGATAGATCCATATGAAATTTATGCATCTGGCTACAGACTTTTTTTTCCAATGGGCTAATATTCTGATTAAATACCTTGACAGTTATATGATTAGCTGTTAGTCAAATCGGGAGCGAAAGGACTGTTTTTTTTTAATAGTCTTGACGATTAGAAAGGACTGTCAAACCATGGTTAACATACATACATATACCTTGGCTGTTTCCCCCTTAAATTGGGGGGTAGCCGACATCAAAAAAGGAAAACAGTTTGGGGAGAAGTTATTCTCCCCCCCACTCCCCTCTTCTTTGACGTCTCACAGGAGGTTGGTACAAGGGGGGGGATTCCCAGTCCCCCCGCCCCGTCCACTTTTAGTCGCCTTTTACGACATGCAGGGAATACGGTGAGGCTATTCTTTGATATTGTGCCCGCGCCACAGGGCACAGGATATATATATATATATATATATATATATATATATATATATATATATATATATATATATATATATCATATATATATATATATATATATATATATATATATAAAAGTTTATATTCACTGCACCATACGTAATTGAATGTTATTTTTTTGAGACTTAATATTTATATTCTCAACTGCATCTTTACAAGGTAAGACCCAACCTCTGGTGGGGGGCACATTCAAGAATCCACTGGGGGAACAAATC
The DNA here is from genome assembly GCA_037179515.1 of Halocaridina rubra. NCBI lineage: Eukaryota > Metazoa > Arthropoda > Malacostraca > Decapoda > Atyidae > Halocaridina > Halocaridina rubra. The sequence continues at coordinate 44,179 of JAXCGZ010013596.1, forward strand.
AATCTCAACTTAGTGCCGGTTCCAAGCCCAGATCACGGTAAGCGTCGGTGCCAGGAAGAGCATGCGGCCGTAAAATTAAGCTATACCAATACAAGCTCCAACAGGGTAGTGCAAACAGCGACCCAATAAAACATAGGGAAAATGCTGCTGGGATGGAAGTAGCAGCTCACGTTGTGTAGATGAGGTCACTGAAGGAAGACTTTAATTTGCAATCTCAGCAAATTCACTCTTGCTTAAACCTGAAAAGTAACTGAAAAAGCATATGCAAAATTCACAACTCCTGGAACCTGAAAAGTAACTGAAAAAGGATATAAGTAACACAAGAAAATATTATTAGTATTACCAAGAGAAATTTCAATGACAATAATAAAAATAATAATAATAATAAAATAACATAACAATATTGGCATTTATTATCCTACTAGGAATACTCTACGGTATTACCAATAATCTTGTGTAATAATCATTATACATAAAAGAAAGAGAATCAATTCTCTCTAATATGAATTCCAGTATGTACAAGTAAAACTTATTTACTTTTATCAACACAATAAAAGACATTCAAAAAGAACTCTTAATAGGTAGGAAAGAGTATTATTCTTGAATGAAGTAACGAATACATACAATAATAAGCAATCAGTAAATAAACTGATTAAAAACTTACCATGCACCAAAAGAATGCAGCTGGTTGGAGATGCATGACCACCAAATGGGTCCTGTAATGTTTTCAATCAGTTTCGCAGCTTGGCTTTGAAGTTCATCACCGAGGATGTGCTCGAACACTTATTCGGTTGTCTCAGCAATATAGAACCACCTACGCCTCTTCAGTGAGTAATACGTGTAGTAGCCGCATGCTTTTGCATGACTTCCTAGGTGGGTTCCATTAGTTTTGCATCTTGGTTTCTGGGTTTGGTATCAAACCTGTGCTCAGTCACTGACCACGAAGATAACAATGCAACCACCCAACCCCATGTCGGTAGATATACGTCTATGGCTTCTCTGTGAAAAGAGACCTTTCAAACAATGCTACTTCACTCTAGTTTTTCGTACCTAAGTGGTCCAAGAGCCACTCCTCTTACTTGGCTGTTGCTAGTAAGCAATTTATTTTTGTATGATAGATCCATATGAAATTTATGCATCAGGCTACAGACTTTTTTTTCCAATAGGCTAATATTCTTATTAAATACCTTGACAGTTATATGATTAGCTGTTAGTCAAATCGGGATCCAAATGACTGTTTTTTTTTAATAGTCTTGACGCTTAGAAAGGACTGTCAAACCATGGTTAAACATGCAGAAAAGGCTTTGATTTTTCATTTCTGATGGCATTTAACTGCAGGTATTGCCTTTATTATTGTTTTGGTTCTTTCAGTTGCCGAGGAGTTAATGTAATATGAGTGATAAACTCCAAAAGGATGAATGTTATTCCTTAACCATTCTGCCTTTTTAACCCGTTTAAAAAAAAAATATTGGATTTTGCCAATGTTGGTATCATCTTCGTTTCTGAGAATAGTATCCTTTGATTTAGAATTAATGCAAATACAGTTTATCATATTTGAAAATCGTATTAGTGTTTGCATTTTTGAATTTTTTTCGCTAAGCTGTTGTTTAGGGTTTTGAAGTGGTTGTTACGTCAGGTCTTGATGAACTTTTAAGTACAAGGTTCACATTTTAGGATGTTGCTTATTGTACTTCTTCAATGCAAGCTATTTAATTCAGATCCATGGTTCACAGCACACATAATAGATTATGTAGTATAAATTAGCATCAAATAATAATACTTAACTTTTTTAAGGGTAAAAAACTTTTGCTCTTTTCAAAAGTAAAAAATTTACAGCTGTTAATTGCATGATAACAATATTAATAGATGAAGTAAAACGGGGGCTGTTCACATTATCATTAGTCACACTGCGTTTGTAGGTGTGAAGGCGACGTTAGTCCGACTTGGCAGCTTAAAAGTTTGGGGATGTAGACTTGAGCTGTCAGGATTGTTCTGCTTACAAAGTACAACCCTCGGTTTCTCAGTTGCCCTGGCATATGATAAAAACTCAATGAGAGATGAAGAGTATGGGGATTGACCACCAGTACTGCCCCCTGGGGGATTGTTGAACCATTTGTAAATGAAGTGGTTCCAAAACTGTGACCTTGGCCCATGAAGGTTAATTATGAATAAATCAACAATGATCCGTAATTGACATATGCACCTCATTAAAGTACAGTAAAATTTAACTAGTTGCCTTTCATAGGCTTCTGCTTGATATGTAATGAAGCCTCTGACTGAGATTCACTATGGTAGGGTTACTCTTGTACAGATTTTGATTGTTCCTATATATTATTTATCCAAAGCATGCACTATTATTCTTTCATCTTGGGTTTGCTATACTGTATTCAACTTCCTCTTTTTTGAAACATTGTAAAAGTTTATAGATCAATAATTATGTAAATAAAGTATGAAAAAAAGAACAAATAAAAAGCCATGATGATGTGTCAAATTCATCCTCTTGAGTAAGAAAGGCCTGTTGGCTTCTAATGACTACCCTTTTATTGGGGGAGGACATCACTGGCTAAGTGGCAGATTTTTTGTATGTTCTTTGTTTTAATTATTGTATAATTACTAAAGAGATCATGATGCTGTAATATATGCCATTTCGTTCTTTATTGGAGATATCTTCCCCTATTACTCCATTTTTTCCTTTTTAATTCCTAGTACATCATAGTACTCTCCGCTATTGCAACATATTCGTCAACAATTCATGATTTATAGATGATGTTTCGTGGATATGAAGTTCATATGCAGTGTATGCATATAAACAAAACACATTTGTATATTGAATATCAAAATACAATAGCCCATATATTGATGTCAAAAGAATTTTCACAAGTTACTAAAGATACAATCACTTACCAAAGACAGAAACCCTATTAATTATGTTTCCTAGTACGCAGCAATGTAAGGAACAGTGTTAGAAAAACGGTAAGTATGTATTTATGTTCGTTATGCATAGTTTCAAGTAATGATGGAAGTGTTAAACTTTTCTCCCTTAAATCTTTACTTCATCATTAAAGTTTACTGAAACTTTTCTCTTAAAGTTCCTTCTCTTTTAAGAGCATACCTTTCAATTACCGATAAATATCATATTTCCTTATAAAGTAAACTTGCCTTAGTTTTATTTACTCTTTTGATCCTTATTAAAAAGCACACATCATGCTCTCAAGCATATAATCATATATTACAGATTTCCTTACCTCACTTGTAAATAATTTACTTGATTTTTATTACTTGATGCTATTTCAGTCTTTTAATACTATAAAGCTGGATAAGTACTTTCTACAATAAATTATAGGTGAAAGAGAGGACCAACTGAACTCTTTATTACTCTAAGGCAGTGTTTCTCAACCGGTGCGCCCTGAAAGGTAGCCAGGTGCGCCCCAAGTTAATTTAAGAATTTGATTTTTTTTATATAAAAAAAATCTGAATTTTTAAAAAACTACGGACAGGCACATGGCTCCCATGTCTGAGTCAAGCCTTTGTTGTTTGATATTTTAAACTGGATGCTCATTTCCTTAATCTCTAAAGAGTAATTAGTAATTCTTCCCCTTTTTCCTTCCTGAAGGGATTTAAATCAGTCGTTATCTCTCTCTCGTGAATGGTTGATATGAAATCTTAGAATAACCCATCCTAAAGCTTGTGAGAAGTAGCTATAATGCCATTTGAGTACAGGAATCAGCGGTAATCCTTTGACCTAAGTACCGCGAGGGACATCTTAAAAATCAAATATAAAGAGATGCCCATTCATCAATTTTGGATCTCCATCAAAGAAGAATATTCTTCAATAGCTTGTAAAGTACTAAATAGATTATTGCAGTTCTCCACATCATACCTCTGTGAATTAGGATTTTCTGCATTTACCAACATTAAATGTAAAAATTGATCAAATAATAGATGTATTGATGAGGAAATGAGAGTATGCTTATCACATATAAGGCCTAATATTAAAAAAAATTGTCAAAGCACATCAAGGTCAGGTCTCATGCAAGCATACTTGATATGATATATTGTATTGTCTTATACATGCTTATTTCAAGAGCCTAGTTTCATAATTTTCCTATTTTACAATTTTATGGATAATTTTATATTACTGATATATTGAGTGTACCTCAGAGTTTGAATTACTCTACAAGCACGCCCCGGTTTAAAAACGGTTGAGAAACTGCTCTAAGGCCTGATGTCCTGAACCAAGAGGCCAGAAAGTCCAGCAGCAGTCATACCTCTGCTATTCCCCATCTCGTGCCTACTTAGGGGGCATGACCACAGGATAATAATAATTTTGTAATAATGGTGGTAAATAAAACTATGAAGTAAGCCAAGTGTATTATTATGTTAAAAAAAAAAGTCTCCAGTTCAGATGCAGCATTTCCCCAGATAAATACGTAGTCTCTATACACTTCACAGCGCTTTGTCTTTTACATGTTAAGCATAAGTACTGTAGTTTTAGGTATAAGACCCCAGTTTACTATTCAGCATCTAGACATTAATAAGCTTTTATCTCCTAGATACATGAACTTTACATAACTACTGTACTTTATTTCCTCTCTTTGTTAGGGAATAGAGTATACAATATGTGAAGCTCTAGTGTAAAAAGAGTAGAAACTTTGAAATGTTTAGAGACACTTAGTAACCTGGCATCCCAGATAATTCACTAAGCACTTCATAGCTCGTCATTTATATATTGGTCATGCCATATACTGGGGCTCCCCGTTTTGGATACCCCCTGTACTCTCTTCCGCTCCCTCTCTCTGAGAGTGCATAACAGAGTACAGTATACAGTACATGAAAGGCTCCAAAACGTAAAATACAAGAGCTATGTAGTCTCATCACACTTCATAGCTCTTGTACTTTACGTTATGGAGCCTTTCATATATACTGTACTCAATTATGCACTCTCAGAGAGAGGGAGCGGAAGAGAGTACAGGGGGTCTCCAAAATGGGGAGCCCCTGTATATGGCATGCCCAATATAAAAATGACGAGCTATGAAGTGCATAGTGAATTATTTGGGGTGCCAGGTTACTAAGTGTCTCTAAACATTTTACAGTTTTTACTCTTTTTACACTAGAGCTTCACATATTGTATACTCTATTCCCTAACAAAGAGGGGAAATAAAGTACAGTATTTATGTAAAGCTCCAGTATCTACGAGAAAAAAGCTTATTAATGTCTAGATGCTGCATAGTAAACTGGGGTCTTATACCTAAAACTACAGTACTTTCATAGTCTTGTAAAATAATCTCTGCTCCAAAAATGCAAGTAATTGCCTATATTAAGACAAACTTTTATTGGTGGAAAACTATGGATTACTACCTACGACTTAAGAATGCAATTTTTTAGTTTCTTATCTAGAAATCATACTAAGAGTACTATTTATATTTTAAATTTCAATAAAATTTAAGAATAATGCCTAAATGGAGACCTTTACAACAACAAATACAGTTGTTTAGGGACTTCTCTTTTAAAAATAGGGATAAAAAGTAGAACAAATACTTTCAATATAAAATCAAGAACTAACAAAGTGCAATGTGCAGAGCTCTATAAGTCTTAGATAATATGCCATATACCATCAATATTTATACACAGAAAAATCCAGCAATGATTATTTTTGCAGCAGCTTTAACAGCTACCACATTAAAGAAAAGGCATACACAAGTTTTATTCTTACTTGAAGAAATGTTTGTTTTCCTTTACCACTGAGAAATACACTCCAAATATCCTTCAAAAAGGTAAGTAACACCACTTGACACAAAAAGGAGGAATTGTAAAGTACAGGAAATATAAATCACACAATCCCAATTGACCAAGGCCCTCTATTACATATATGATAAGGTAATTATCATGTCTTTAAATAATTATTTGTTTCTCCGGTGATATTTCCTTCCTTTTTTCGAGATAGTTATTAACAATAATTAAACTTTCAAAAATACGTAACTTACAAGCAGCACATATGTTATCAATATGCCTACTATAATATAATGTCTATATATATCTTCTTCTTCCTCCTTACTATCTACCTGCCAGCCTGTAGGTATATAAACTTATCTGATTACCTATTAAGGTAACTTCATTTATATTTTTTACTTCCAAGACTAGCATTATTGCCCTTATCAAAGCCTGAACAAGCGCAGATGTTAGTTCCACCACAGACCTCACTTATATAAGGGTGTATTCACTGAGCATGTAGAACACCAATATCAAATAATTTTTATCCCAAAATGGCCCTGGTAAAGAGAAGTTATACGAGCTACATTGGGGACTCAAACACAGGGCCTCATGTTAGGAAACTAGGTAGTATATCCAGCCAAAGTAATGAAGTATTTTGTTCTAAGAACACAATGTAAACGGATAAACAAAAATAGCATGGTAATACAACAAAGTACACATCTAGTAAGAATATTATTCTTGTATGGTTTTTAATAATTAGTTGGAGATTACAGATATCAGAAAAAATTAACTTTCACCCCATCACCTTAATTTTTTGGGGTGTAACCTAAAAATCTGTGTAAAAATTAACTCCCATACTTCAATATAAACAATAAAAATGATTGGTTATAAAGTGTTGAAAGGGGGAAAACCGTATCAAGAGACAATGATACAGCCAATAGTAAAGAAAACATTTGAAGCATTTCAAGTTTCCGTTACCCTAAATTAACAAATTTACTTAATTTGGGGTAAATTATCCCTATACTATGATCCTTGCTTTACAGGATCAATTAAAATATCAGAATAATTACAACAAGGCTGTTTAAATATAAGCAAGAGTATTGAAGGCAAATTACCAAAGAAGTGCATTTACTCCAGTTTTAATCCTGATATTTTCATGCCACAGAAACAATCTCTTAGTTGTCATAAAAGACTCGATAAACTAAAGGCTCCCTCTAAGCCTAAAAGGTGGTATGTATAACTTCCTTTCTCAAAAGCCATTTAGGGATAAAGAGAGGATGGTTGCAGCCAACATATGATAGTTTTAGTCTTCAAAAAACTTTAGTGAGTAAACCATTATCTATACTTTTTTCTTTTTACTGTTAATCCTAATTTGAATGGGAGTAAACACACACAGGCCGAAGATGAGATACCGAGTCTGGATGATCTTCCTAACACCCTGCAGCGGGGTCAACCATGGATTTGTCACTTCCTGGGTCTAGTGGTCTAACCACTGCACTACATATGGAGAATTTATCTGACAATAAACTAAATCTCTTGAGAAAAACACCACCAACTAAAAAAATACTAGATAAAATTATATCCATCTTCCAAATATATTTGCCGCTTCATGTCACAATTAATTCGCAAATGAATGGAGGTAGACAGACAGGTTGGAGCTGGATAATTCAGATTAGACACCTTTCCTTAACGCTCCATGGTGAGCTCAAGTGGGTTTTTCAATTCCTAAGTCGAGTGCTCTAACCACTGGGCAACCACAGACCCCTTCCATATGTCAATTATCTGGCTATTAAATTAGCAGAAATCTAATTGAAAAGATTATCATGTGACACAACCCTTAGTGTGTGTCGAGTGGGATGTTTCTTTGCAGGATGATAACAGTAAGAATCTTCTCTAGAAATCCACTTGACATCATCTGGAAAATATGATGAAATAATTATTTGCAACATTTCCAAATACATTTTCAGCCAGAGAGAAATTCAGAGAATTAAAGTAATATAATTGAGAAGAAAACTTAATATAATAAAAAAAGGAATAAAACCTCACACGCAAACTTAGTCTAACTAGAATTTTTCTATCATTTCATAATCTTTTATGTTTTACAATTTTTTCCATATTGATACCTTATTCTGCTTGAACCGGCAGGGTGGCACCAACGGAAACAAAAGGGAAGTAGGAGAACATCAGCATAAGCAGCACATCCTCATCCCTTTTTCTGGTGTCCTGTACCAAGAAAAATATCTGAACATGAGATTGCCAGCCTTTCCATCTCATAACTCTTATTATCAGATGCAGGGGTAGCGACTAGGGCTGCTAATATACTGGCCTGAGATTCGATCCTAGCCCGAGGTTGAATTAGCTTTCACTGTCTCAAGTTGTTACCATTAAATTGGGTAATTAACTGGGGAGTCTGTGATTCCCTATAGTCTACCAGATCATTCAGCCACTGCCTGGCAATTACTGGGTTCAAGTGATTGGAGAAGGGGCATGAGCCCCAGCTATATGGTACGTATAAGATCGGGCACTAGTGCTATTACTATTCCTTGCCTCTTTAATGACCAGCAAAGTATATGGGGGCAGAATCTTTTCAATATAATTTTGGAATTAAAATACTTACAATTTCTATATCCCAATATGCAAAAACAATATCATGAATTCTTTATTCTAAAATATTTACAATATTATATTTAGCTGACTGTAAAATACTGACACAAATTGATGCCTCGTTTGGCTAAGAACTCCATAACTAATATTTGAATTATCAAATTCTAAACTAATTTAATAAACACTGCATATCCTAGAATTATGCCTACAAATGTTATTAAGATAATTGTTGTATTATTGTAATAACATACTACAGACTTCTAGTGGCGGGGTAGAGAGAATATTTCTCTCATGTTCCTTGCATGTCTTAAGAGGGATAAGGGAGTGAATGACAATCCCATTTTAGCTAAATTTAATTCTCTTTCTATAGAACAGCTGATGCCTGTTCCACAGAACACTGATGCCTGAGGATGGGGAAGATGTGTGTTAGTTTGTGTGAGCTATCGTGTTTGCTAAAGATGTCACGACTGCCGCCATATATACTAATGACATCACAACGGTATGTTTACGTGGGTCAGCTGGGAAGAGAGAGCTGTTAGAGGACCGAGAGACGCAGCTAAGACTTGAGCTAAGGAAGCGACTATATAGTAGACTGAAGCTTCTGGACCTCCTGGTTAATTTTATACATAATAACCTGCCGGTGTATTGGAGTCGAGCTGGACTACCTGGGATGGTAATGGTGGGTCTAGACAACTCGTGTTGGTGAGTAAAAGTTCTTAACATTAGTAGCAGAATGTGGTTCCAAGATCAACAATGGTGTTGTCCAGCAGCATTAAGTGGCCACCTAAATTGTGGGTGAGTCGTCCTATGAAAACTGGATTGAAGATATTGAGATCTGGTGTAAATTAACGGATTCGCCCATGAAAAAACAGGAATTAGCCATTCATTTATCTCTTGAAGGAAGAGCGAGGTTGGCTTCCTCTGAGATTGAGATTAAGGGTTTGGAAAGTGATGATGGTGTTAAGACATTGTTAGATAACCTTGATGGTTTGTTTTTGGTGGATGCGGGGTGCAGGAAGTTTGCAGCATTCCAGGATTTGTATAATTTAAGGAGGCAAAGTGATCAAGATAATAGGAAATTTGTGTCAGTATTTGAAAATACATATTTTTTGTTTTCTACCAAAGGTATAACACTCCCAGACTCAGTTATGGCTTTCATGCTACTTGCCTCATGCAAGTTGAGTGACAGTGAGCAGCAATTGGTGATGTCGGCCATCTCTGATGGGATATATAATAACATGAAAGCTGGTGTGAACCGCATATTTGCTTGGGATATTAGTGTATAGCCTGGCGCTGTTGGTGGAGGCAGAGTGAAATATGAACCAGTCTTCCTGGAGGAGGAAGTGTAAGGTGATATTAAGGAGGAAGAGGCACTTATAATAAGAGGTTTTCAGCACAGAGGATGTAGGTCCCGAGGTGGTTGTAGGGGAAGACTATCAACCAGGTTAAGGGGATACCCCCATCCATCCACAAGTAGAAGGCAGAATCCTCTAGGGCCAGATGGGAAGTTGACGAGGTGCTTGATATGTAACTCACAATTCCACTGGGCATGGAAATACCCAGATGCATATGAAAATACGCCTAATGAAGGGGACACTGAGGCAGTGTATCTGTCATTATTTACAGGTTATACTGAAGGCAAGGAAAAGATCGCGAAGTTTGTAAAGGAGTCCGCTGGTTGTGCAGTTTTAGACTCAGGGTGCTCAACGACAGTGTGTGGCAGTACTTGGTTCCAAAATTTCGTGAAAAACCTCAGTGATTATGAGCGGACGGGCATAATTGAAGAATCATCGGCTGCCACATTTACCTTTGCCGACGGGGTCACCATTCCCTCCCTCAAGCGAGTCACTCTGCCATGTTTTATGGGTGGTATGAAAGCGGAAGTTGTGACTGACGTGGTGGATTGTAACATCCCATTACTCAAGAGTGGGTGGTCAATGAAGAAGGCAAAGATGTTAATTAAGTTTACAAATGACCAAGTTAAGATTCAAGGAAGGATTATTGATTTGCACAAATCAGTATCAAGCCACCATTTGTTACCGATATCAGCATGACTAGTGCAAGAGTTGGGTGGAGTGATTGCCTTGGTTGCCTTGCAGGGGAGAGATGTGAGGAAGACGGCTTACAAGCTCCACAGACAGTTTGGACACCCTACAGCGGCTAAGCTAATGAAACTCATTACTAAAGCAGGGATTAAGTACTCAAAACTAGAAGAGGCAGTCCGTAAGGTAACAAAGGAGTGCGAAATCTGTATTAGATTTGGAAAGGAGATTGAGGATAAATGGGACGCTACCATTATCAAGGCCCTGTTCCAGAGTCAGATTGTTATATTTTGAGCACCAGGGAAAATCCTATAGGATAACAAATGTAAATTCAACAGTGAAGAGATGCGGGCACTGGGAGAGGCATTCAACATTAAAACTGTGGCCACTGCAGCCGAGAGCCCCTGGAGCAACGGAGTGTGTGAGTGATTAAATGTGGTAATTGGGAATATCGTAAAAAAAATCACAGAAGAAAGTAAATGTGACTTGGAGGTTGCCTTGGCCTGGGTAGTGTCGGTGAGAAATGCCCTCACTAATTTCTCTGGATTTTCCCCTAATCAACTCGTGTTTGGTCACAACCCAGGACTTCGCAAGGTATATGCCAATGATCCCCCCACACTGGAAGATACTGGGACATCAGAAATTGTGAGGAACAAAGGAAAGAATTTGTGAAAAATTAATCTGATCAACGCCTAGCCAGGGCACTACGACACAACATGCATACTAATGACCTTGATAATGTACAGAATGGTGATGAGGGTTTTGACAAGAGACATGACAGTTATGAGTGGCATGGAGCCAGGACTGTAATTGGCAGAGATGGAAAGCAAGTCTTAATGAGGCATGAAGGAGTTTATTTGAGGGCCCCTGCGTGTATGCTGGCACGGGTTCCAGCTTCTGCTGGGGAGGTGAGAGACAGTGAAGCGGATGGGGCTGTGAAACATAAGGATGTAGAGCCAGAGCCAGTGGTGTCCAGAGAGCACGAGCACGCAGAGGAGTCAGAGAGTGACGATGGGCACTGTGAACCAGAGGCGGTGGATGATGATAGGTCAGGAGAGCCTGAAGGTGTGCCAGTGCCACATCAGCCTTCAAGCCTTATTGCAGGACAGCGGATACAATGCATTCGTAGGAAGAGTACTGAGCTGGAGTCTGGACAAGTTGTGAACCAGGCTGGCAAAGCCACAGGAAAGTACAAAGACTGTTAAAATTTTCGGTGGGATTCCGATGGGAGCATCTCTTGGGCGGATTCTGAACCGAGATTTTAGCACCTGGAAGACTGTCGATGAGGGTACAGAAATGATAATTCTCTTCAACTCTGAGGAGGTGATGTGTGCTAAGGAAAGAGAAATACAGACCTGGAGGGACAATAAAGTCTATGAAGAGGTAGAAGATGTCGGTCAAGACTTTATCTGAGCGGTGGGTTGTGACAGAGAAAGTTAAGAGCGGGCAAATGGTGGCGAAGGCATACCTGGTGGCAAGAGGATTTGAGGAGGACACAGGTGAACTTTGCAAGGATTCCCAGACATGCTCAAAGGAACCCATACACTTGGCATTATCACTCACTGCGGGCATGGGTTGGACATGTCACTCCTTGGATGTTAAGGCAGCCAATTTGCAGGGCAATGAAATCAGTAGGGACGTATATCTACGTTCTCCTGCGGAGTTCGCTAATGGCCGGCTATGGAAGAAGAGAAAGACTGTATATGGCTTGTGTGATGCAGCCCGTCATTGGTACCTCAGAGTGAAAGACCAGTTAACAGATCTCGGCGCTCAGGTGTGCTCACTGGATCCGGTATTGCTTTACTGGAGATGGAATGGCAGGATTGAGGGAGTAATCTGTATTTATGTGGATGATTTTCTCTGAGCGGGGACTCCAGAGTTCAAGCGTAAAGTGATAGAACAGTTGAGGCAAGTATTTCTGATTGGAAGCTCTGAGTCAAAGGCGTTTAAGTATGTAGGTTTGAACATCACCTCATACAATGATGGCAGCTTTACACTGGACCAGCTAGATTATGCATCCACCTTGACTCCCATGACAGTCAGTCATAAAAGGGCAAATGTGAAGACGGGAGAAGTGTCAGAGTTGGAAAGATCAGAATACAGAGCACTGGTAGGCTAGTTGCCACTCATACCTGTCCAGCATTGCCTTTGACATGTGTGAAATGAGTGCAGCATGTAGCTGGGCAACAGTGGCTGACATCTTGCAACTTAACAAGGACATATCTAAAAGTGAAGACAGACAACATTCGGCTGCATATGCCAAGAATGTCAAAGCTTGAGAATTGTTACCTTGGGTGCTTCTCAGATGCTTCCATTGCTAACCTGATGGGTAGTGGGTCACAAGGAGGTTTTATCATATTCTTGCAGAGTGATGATGACAAATGATCCCTATCTACTGGCAGTCAAAAAGGATCAGACGGGTGGTTAACTCCACTCTGTCTGCGGAGGCACTGGCTTTACTGGATTGTCTTGAGACGACTGTGTACCTAACCAGAATACGGCAGGAGATATCTGGTTGTGGAGATCAAAGGATTCGGACCTTCGTTGACAACAAGGGCCTGGTGGATTCCCTGCAATCAAGTAGGAATGTGGATGATAGGAGATTGAGGATCAATACAGCAGTGCTATGCGAGATGTTGGAGCGTGGGGAGGTTGCTGAAGTGGCTTGGCTGGATGCATCAGGACAGCTGGCTGATTGCCTCACTAAGAAGGGGGCTTCACCAGAGCAACTTCGTGCTGCCATCAGCAAGGATTAAATTAAAACATAGTATATCACATACAGCACTTGTATGTGGACCATCGGGGAATGGATTATGTAAAGGAATACATGGGATACTGTATAAAAAAAAAAAAAGGAAGAAGGATGAGGATATTAGTTTGCGTAAGCTATTGTGTTTGCTAATGACATCACGACTGCAGCCATATATACTAATGACATCACGACGGTATGTTTACGTGGGTCAGCTGGGCACAGAGAGCTGTTAGAGGACTGAGAGATGCAGCTAAGACTTGAGCTAAGGAACTGAAGCACCTGGACTTCCTAGTTAATTCTAGACATAATAACATGCTGGTGTATTGGAGTCAAGTTGGACTACCTGGGGTGGTTATGGTGGGTCTAGACAACTTGTGCTGCTGAGTAAAATTTACTTAACAGTGTAATTTTGTCAGTTATGACCATTCTGCTAGTTTCAGCAGGATATGAGCTATAAAATTAAAAATAAAAACGATGAAAGATTTCTTGTACTGAGAAAATTTCTTTAACTATGCAACTGAGTTCGGATGATAAATCCAAAGATTTAACTACTATTAACAAATATCGTGGGTTATTTAGGTATAACAGGTTGCGTTTTGGTATTGCCTCTGATCCAGGTATTTTTCAGCGAACTATGGAGTCTGTGCTTGGTAGGATTCCGGGAGTGGCTATTTTTCTATATAATATCTTAGTTTCTGGAAAGAGTAAAGATGAACATGTAGCTAAAGTCAGATTGGTTTTTCAGAAATTAAATGATGCAGGATTTAAGCTATGTAAGGATAAATGCACTTGGTTGACCCAGAAAGTAGAGTATCTAGGGTACAAGGTAAATGCATCAGGCATTCATCCTACTGAGAGAAAGCTAGAAGCTATTAAGAATGCACCCAGTCCTAAAGATGTAACACAGATGAAACGTATCTTTGGCCTACTGAAATTTTATAAGAAATTTCTCCCTAAAGCTGCCACTTTTTTAGAACCCCTAAATAAGTTATTACGAGCCCACGAAAAGTGGATTTGGTGTAAATAACAGCAAGGTGCATTTGAGAAATCTAAGGAAATTCTACTGAATTCTACATTGTTAGTTCATTCTGACCCCTCATTACCTATAACTGTATCTGCCGACAGTAGTTCCTAGGGCATTGGTGCAGTGCTATCTCATTGTATTGATGGTGCAGAGATACCTGTATATTTTGTCTCGAGGACTCTGACTGAAACTAAGCGATATTATTCTCAGCTTGAACTAGAAGCGTTGGCTTTAGTTTTTGCGGGTAAGAGATTTAATTTCTATTTATGGGGGCAAGAGCTTAAGCTAGTCACAGATCATAAGCCCCTACTTTGTTCATTTCAAGCTAATAAATGTATCCCTACAATGGCTACGGGAAGAATACAGTGATGGGCGTTAAGTTTGCAAGCATATCGATTCAACTTGGTACATTGCTCTTGCAATTTTTAGGTAGTGCTGATGCACTGCATAGATTACCTTTAACCTGCATGCATGAGAGCGTTCCTATACCCGCTGAATGGATTGGCACTGTTGACTTTATGAATAGTACACCTGTGACTGCTAAACAAATATCTACATGAACTAAGTGTGACTTTGTGTTGTCTAGAGTATTGTAGTATTGTTATAATGGTTGGCCTGACAAAGTAGAGAGTGAACTTATACCTTTTAAGAATAGGTTGACGGAGTTGTTGACTCAGTGTGATTGTATCCTATGGGGACATTGAATTGTTATCCCTGCTAGAGCCAGAGAAATTTTACTTAGGGAATTACATGCTGAGCACATGGGTGCATCTAAAATGAAAGAGTTGGCTAGGGCCTATATTTGGTGGCCAGGGTTAGATGGTGAGATAGAATCTTTAGTAAAGACCTGTCCTACATGTCTAGAAAATTGTAGTTTTCCTAAGAAAAGCCCTTTTCACCCATGGGAATGGCCATCGGTTCCATGGCACTGCATTCATGTGGACTATGCGGATCCAATTCATGGTACTCATTATTTGAATATCGTTGATGCACATTCTAAGTGGGTAGAGATATTCCCGACTAATACTATAACTTCTACTGCTACTATAAAGCTACTGTGTTCATGTTTTGCTAGATGGGGCCTGCCAGTTGTGCTGGCGAGTGATAATGCTAGCTGCTTCACTAGCAGTGAGTTTCAGTTTTATTGAGCTGAATGGAATTCATGTACGTCCTGCACCTTTTCATCCCTCTACGAATGGGCTGGCAGAAAACATGGTGCATAATTTCAAGTCCGCTTTGCTTCATGCTAAGGGTGAGGAAGTGAGGTTTACCCTTGACAAATTTTTATTCAAGTATAGACTAACTCCTCACACTACAGCAGGTTTGTCACCTTCTGAGGCATTACTTGGTCGTCGAATACGTTCTGTTTTTAATTTACTAAGACCTAGAGAAACTATCCAGCAGAGTGTTAGAGCAACAGCAGAACCAAAAGCGATTGCATGACCCTATGTCTCCTAGATCATTGGAACTATCTCCAGATGATCCAGTCATGATACGTAATTATGCTCACGAAGCTAAGTGGATTCCTGCTACTGTTAAATCTAGAACAGGTTCTTTATCTTATAAGGTATCTACAAAAGAAGGGCAAGTGACGAAGCATCAACAAGATCAGATTTGGAAAGGTGATCCACCTAGCCCTGAGAGAGTATCAAGTACTCCTACTAGTCCATAGAAATTGGAGGCGGAACCTAGTACACCTCCTTATCCAAGTTTCTCGTAGCACGTAGATCTAGCAGAGTTATTTCTCTGATTTTGTTTAATAGGTCCTATTGATATGTACTAATATTTACTAACCTTAGTGTCTAGGAATTTGTTGTTATTTTGGTTTTTCTGGGTAAATCTGTACCTAAGCTATTCGTCGACACCTAACCATTTACTCTACAGTACCATATGGTAATTTGGTATGTTGATATTTCTCAGCTAGGCTGTTTATTTATGAGATGTATAATTTTATATATATATACAGGTATACCTCACCCAACGTCATTAATTGGTTCCAGGAGAGACGACTTAAGTCGAAAAACGACTTAAATCGAATTAGCTTGTCTCTAGGCTAGCCTAGATATACAGATTTACTGTAAACAAATTAATGAACTCTATTATGCCGTTGACAACAAGCTAAGCATGGGACGTGCATGGTGGCCAGTGTTGCCAGATAAAGCGGATGTTTTTATTTTCAAATGTATGGTACATTTTAAGATATATATTAATTACAAGATGGTAGTACTGTAATTTGAATAAAAATGTACTTCATCTTTAAGATACTTGAAATAACTTACCAGCTTACATGTATGTTTTTTATATTTATCATTTCTCTCATTCATGTATTCTGGCAACACTGATAGTGGCAGTGAGGACGAGGATGCATATGTTTTTTCACACTTCCGTATCAGCTGATGCGCCCGCACACGCTATTTCCCTGACAATATTATATTAAAAATATGTTTGCTGTTTGTTCTTAATGCTTTTTTTCAATTTTCTTCATAATATCCGATCGCATTAAGCTGTAGAAGAGGAGTAGGATGCGGGAGAACAAACCTCTATCGGCACACGTTTTGCTACTTCCCTATTAGCTGATGCACCCTCACACGCTATTTCCCTGACAATATTATATTCAAAATATGTTTGCTGTTTGTTCTTAATGCTTTTTTTTCAATTTTCTTCATAATATCCAATCGCATTAAGCTGTAGAAGAGGAGTAGGATGCGGGAGAACGAACCTCTATCGGCAAACGTTTTGCTACTTCCGTATCAGCTGATGCACCCTCACACGCTATTTTCCTGATGATATTATATTAAAAATATGTTTGCTGTTTGTTCTTAATGATTTTATTTCAATTTTCTTCATAATATCCAATTGCATTAAGAGGTAGATGAGGAGTAGGATGCGGGAGAACAAACCTCTATCGGCAAACGTTTTGCTACTTCTGTATCAGCTGATGCACCCTCACACGCTATTTCCCTGACAATATTATATTAAAAATATGTTTGCTGTTTGTTCTTAATGCTTTTTTTCAATTTTCTTCATAATATCCGATCGCATTAAGCTGTAGTAGAGGAGTAGGATGCGGGAGAATGAACCTCTATCGGCAAACGTTTTGCTACTTCCATATCAGCTGATGCACCCTCACACGGTATTTCCCTGACGATATTATATTAAAAATATGTTTGCTGTTTGTTTTTAATGCATTTATTAAATTTTTTTCATAATATCAGATTGCATTAAGCGGTAGAAGAGGAGTAGGATGCGGGAAAACGAACCTCTATCAGCAAACGTTTTGCTACTTCCGTATCAGCTCATGCACCCTCACATGCTATTTCCCTGACAATATTATATTAAAAATAACTTTGCTGTTTGTTCTTAATGCTTTTTTAAATTTTCTTCATAATATCCAATCATAGCCAGTTTATCGTCCAGCGTTATAGCATGAAGCTTAGCACTTGCACTATGAATTTTCTTAGGTGCCATGGGGGCCAAATATAAGGTCACAAATAAATGAGAATGAGAGTAGCTGATAAACAGACATATACCGTGCATAAACTAATCAATTGAAAACAATAGCGGTTTCGCGGGAATGACGAGTGACGACGCCTAACGGTAGATATTGGAACTACTGTACGTATTTTAATAAGATTTTATATGCTTTTATTCTTATTTATTGTACAATAACATGATTTTATGTGCTTTTGTTTTTATTTATTGTACAGTAACATGATTTCATGTGCTTTTAATAGATTTCTAGTGATATTATGATTCCAATATTTGTAGTGGACAGATGTAAAGTTGATTATAATGACGTAAACTTTATTTCTGATATTTTTTTCCCGTGGGCCGGGGATATATATTTTTGAAAACCGACGTATAATCGAGAACGACTTAACTCGAAACGATGGAAGCCGAGGGATATATATATATATATATATATATATATATATATATATATATATATATATATAAAGAGAGAGAGAGAGAGAGAGAGAGAGAGAGAGAGAGAGAGAGAGAGAGAGAGAGAGAGAGAGAGAGAGAGAGAGTGTGTGTGTGTGTGTGTGCATGTGTAATTACCTAACTGTGCTTACGGAAAAGAACCCAAAGCTCATAACTTCCTATCTCCTGGTCAGTTCCATTTTCTACTTAGTGATACTTATCATACTTGTCCTTAAAACTATGGATTGAGTTAGCATTGACTACCTCCTCACTAAGGGAATTCCAATTATCAACTACTCTTACACTAAAAAAGTACTTCCTTACATCCTGCAAAGAAGTTTTCTTACGAAGCTTCAAACTATGACCTCTAGTTCTAGTGCCAGCCATATCAAGCTTTCGATCCCTATCCACTCTATCATAACCATGAAGGAATTTAAAAACCATCACCATATCCCCCCCTCATTCTTCTAGCTTCGAGTGATGGTAAGTCTAATTTCCTCAGCATCTCATCATAACTGAGATTGCGTATTTCTGGCACCAGTTTCATGGCATGGCTTTGTAATGTTTCCAGCATAACTACGTGCTTCCTCAAGTGCGGATTCTAAAAGGGGGCTGCATATTCAAGCTTTGGCCTCACACAGGTTACATAAATATTTCTGAACATTTCCTTGTTGGCTACCCTTACATTTGCCAAGAAAGCATATGGTGCCCTTACTATGCCAGTTATATGCATTTCTGGAGATAAATCGGCCAGTATGTTTACTCCTAGATCTCTCTCACTCTCTGTCTCTTGAAGTTCTACTCCTGTCATTGAGTAGTCAAACTTGGGCCTTCTTGCACTTATACCTATTCTCATTACCTTACATTTTGAAGTACTGAATGTCATTAGCCACTTTTCTGATCACTCATGCAGACTATTTAGATCTTCCTGAAGTTCTTTACCATTGTTCTCGTTTCTTACTTTTTTTCACAATCTCTGCATAATCTGCAGACATATTCATGAATGAATTTACAGACTCTGGTAGGTCATTTACATATACAAGGAACAAAAGTGGTCCTAAAACATAACTCTCTGGAACTCCACTACTAACTCTTCTCCATTAATACACTGAGTGCCTTACTCTAACCCTCTATTCCCTTCCTTCTAAGTAAGTTTTTATCCATTCCAAGACATTTCCAACTATTCTTGCCATTGCTTACAACTTCTTAATAAGTCTCCCATGTGGGACAGTGACAAATGCTTTCTGGGAGTCTAGGAATATTCATCTGCCCAGCTCTCTCTTTCCTGTAAGATTCGGCTTACCTCATCATAAAATTTTAAAAAGTTTGTTACTGTTGATCTATCTTCTTTGAAGCCGTGTTGTCTCACTGACAAAAAGTTGAACGATTCCAAGTGAAGAGAGATATGTTTCCTTAGTAGTTTCTCCATAACTTTGCAAACTATGCTGGTTAAGGAAACTGGTCTATAATTCAGAGCCGTATCCCTCCTTCCCTTTTTGAAGATAGGTATCACGTTTGCTTGTTTCCAGCATCTTGGAATCTCCCTGACTCTAGCGACTTTTCAAATATGATACTTAGTGCCGCTGATATTGACTTAGCGCATTTCTTAAGTACATAAGGGGATATATCATCAGGACCGGTAGCTTTATGGGCATCTAATGCCATCAGAGTGTGCGTGCGTGTGTGTGTGTGAGTGAGTGAGAATACCAAATTTAAGAGTTAGCTTTTAAGTATGAAGATGAATGATAAGATTGCACTCTATTCATTACTTAACTAATATCACTCTGCTTAAGTGAAATGTATATCTTATGCATAAACTTGAATGATGCCAGACCTATGTAAGCCATTAATCAATTAAACCTACCTCCAATGGCACTGAAGGTATACTATGTTCATGAATGAAAAGATATTTATTCAGTACTTAATTAAAGGATGTTTTAATCTGGTATATCCAGGTACATTTCAAATTGGCCATTTATGTTTGTGTTGTATTATCCTACAATATCTAGCATACTACAGAAACTTGACTATGTAAAATATAATGTACTTAGAAGTAGGAATAAGGTCAGCACTAATATAAATACTTGAAGCACTATATATAGCCTTAGAAAATGGGATATAAGTGTACTAAGGAAACAGAATCAAAGTACTAGAGGCACTTCAACGATAAAAAGGTGATACATAATACCTTACTTATTTATTTCTTGATAAAAATAACTTTGTATCTTCTTTTGGATGGTCTAGAGCTGATACCTTGTCTAAGGTATCAGCACCAACTGCATAGAATTTTCTAGAAGGCTCATTAAGACTCGTGAGTTCACAATCTGAAAAAAAAAAATCTGTGTATAGCTACTATTTCACTACGCTGTTATGAATAAAACAAAGATATAAATGCGAAAAATTAGAAAAAACGGTCGAATAAATAACATTACGATAGGGAACCCCAGGGAAGTCTGCCACAAAGAGTAATGAGCATCTAAAACAAATATGTATAAAAACTCCACTAAAATAATAATTTCAAACACATTTTAAAGTCAATAAGAAGATACCTTTTGAAAATATGAATATATGTTCATAAGATAATACACCTAGTTCGCTTTTTACGCGTGTTTATAATCTGCGAAATTGGAATAACGCCCCTAAAAAATAATAGTAAAAAAATATGAAATTCACAAAAAATGCCCATGCAAAAAAATTAGAAAAAAAAATTTTCATTAGTAAATATTCGACTGCCTCAGAGGCACTTTTCCGCCATCCTCCTCCTCTTCTACCGATTAATGCGATCGGATATTATGAAGATAATAGAAAAAAGCATTAAGAACAAACAGCAAACAAACTTTCGATATAATTTCTTTAGGGAAATAGCGTGCAAGGGTGCATCAGCTGATACAGAAGCGGCAAAATGTTTGCGGATAGAGGTTCATCCTCCCGCATCGTCCTCCTCAGAGGCACTTTTCCGCCATCCTCCTCCTCTTCTACCGATTAATGCGATGGGATATTATGAAGATAATAGCAAAAAGCATTAAGAACAAACAGCAAACAAACTTTCGATATAATTTCGTTAGGGAAATAGCGTGCAAGGGTGCATCAGCTGATACAGAAGCGGCAAAATGTTTGCGGATAGAGGTTCATTCTCCCGCATCGTCCTCCTCTTCTACTGCTTAATGCGATTGAATATTATGAAGAGAACTGAAAACAAGCATTAAGAACAAACAGCAAACAGACTTTCGATATAACATCGTCAGGGAAATAGCGTGTAGAGAATATATAAATTTCATTTAAGTTTCCCATGTACAGTACGATACACGTTTCCTTTGTAACGAATTGTATAGTTTTCTTTTTGTCTCAGCTGATTTTGTTTACGTTATGATGAGTAAGCCTGCCATTTTATTCTTCAATACGACTTCGTGCAGCAAGGTCAATATGTGAAGAGGATAGAATAATGTTTAGAACCAAGGAATAATAATACTATAATCTTGAAAATTAGATAAACCCAAAATAGGGTGAGTAAATCAATATTTTATGAGTAAGATATTGTGCCTGAATAGTGACAAGCATCAGCTGATACGGAAGCGGCAAAACGTTTGCGGATAGAGGTTTGTTCTCCCACATCCTCCTCCTCTTCTACCGCTTAATACGATTGAATATTACGAAAAGAATTGAAAAAAAGCATTAAGAACAAACAGCAAACAAACTTGCGATATAATATCGTCAGGGAAATAGCGTGCGAGGGTGCATCAGCTGATATGGAGGCGGCAAAACGTTTGCATCCTCGTGCTCACCGCCACCATGCACGTCCCAGAGTATGCCTGTTGTCCACTGCATAATCGAGTGCATTAATTTGTTTACTGTACAGTAAATCTGTATATCTTTTATACTGTACACTATTTGGATGTTAATATAAATAGCTACAGGTCTCTCTGCTTTGTTATGTACAGTACTTATAAAATATGCTTTACTTATCTTATATCTTTAGTATGGTGTGTCTATGAATGGTTGTGGAACGTATCTATGCCCATTATCATTGTTTCTTATGGAAAATGACTCATTAAATTACGCGAAAATTACAATACGCGGCACTTCTGAGAAGCTGTATTCGCGTTATTCTAAGAACTAGGTGTATTTTTCAATGATTACTTTTTCTTTTTGCGCATGTTAAATAAAAAATACTTAGAAAAATAATACCAAAATGGCATTGGTATAAGTAAATTACTAGAGTGAAATATATCAGTACAGTATATGCCACTACTTACAATGAAGAGCAATAATTATCTTTAACCGATAAAAAAAATATATTAATTAATATAGCTATAATTTAAAACACAGGAGTACTGTTCCATTCAATGCAAGAGAAATTAAAAATCTGCTTGGTCTGTGTTGAATTCACGGAAGAGATATTTTTAAATGGGCAGGTACACAAAGTACGAGGGCAGTACTTCTATTGTGGAGACTTTTTTTCAAGATCTACTTATATAATGGGCAAGCAGATAGATGTACATAAAAGTATGAAGACAACACTTCTTTTGAGAATATTTTTTTCTTGATTTTCTGACTTCATCACACAAACTTCTGCTCATGTCACTCATGATAATTTTTAACAACAACCCCAATAACTGGATATGAGTTCAATATATCAAATTCACATATTGATATCAAAACAATATTTGTACACATGCAGGAGCTGGATTATACACATCGTCTGAAGTAGAGAGAGAGAGAGACACCAGTCTTTATAGGTTCACACTATTCTGGTAATGAGGTAACGTTACAACCACTGAGTGGCACTGATGTGATAACTTTTTCTTCTAGAATTGGTGCTGGGGGAATAGCATTGTCCAGTGGTTGACAATGGTCATGAAAAGGCCCAGTTGATGCTGTTTGACCATCAATAGCAGAAGCAAGGTTGAAAGAAGGCCTTTTATCCAGTTCATTGCTGTAACTGGTTCAAAGGAGGTCAAGGCAAGAACAATATTACATCTTAAGTCTGAAAAACCATTTTAGCATAGTATTTCAGAGAAAGCAGAGAAATTACTCATCTCAGGTGCATTCTGAATTTCCACATCCACATGTGTTAAGGGTGTAACATTATTGCAGGAAAGAGCTGATATGGCAGCCAATACAGTTTCCGAAGGACCTGTAAACGTGTTCCCAGACCCAGAAGCACCAGCCGTGTAACCCTGTTCACCTAAATCAGCATATACATTAAAAGAGGATGTGAAGTGGCAGAGTCTTCAGCGTAGGTCCACCATCCAGAGCTGCAAATC
>JAXCGZ010013597.1:0-10000 GCA_037179515.1 Halocaridina rubra
ATGTAGATTAGATAGACATATGACAGAGGTAGGGTGGGTATGAATAGGTTAGTGCTTATTAGAAAAATCATAAAAAGAAAAACAGAATAAATAAGTAGAGTAGAATAGAATAGGTTAGACATGCTGAAAATACAATTCAAAAATGGAGCTGCCTCGTGTGTGCCAGTAGGCATGTTGCAGTGTCCTCTATTCTTATGTTCTTATGTTCTTAACTGCATTATTTAATAATTCAATAAAATTAGGATCGGTACCCATGGAGTGGAAATTGGCAGATGTGGTACCAATATTTAAAAAAGGAGAACGTGTTAAAAAGAATAATTATAGGCCGGTAAGTTTAACGTCAACAGTGGGTAAGATTCTAGAATCCATAATTGCAAATAAAATAAGGGCACATCTAGAATTACACAGACTGATAAAACTTTCACAACACGGGTTTCTTAAGGGTTTTTCGTGCCTTACAAACTCACTGTCTTTTTATTCAGAAGTTTACGAGGCAGTAGATTGTGGCAAAGAATATGATACAATATATCTAGATTTTAGCAAAGCTTTTGATAGAGTTCCTCACAAAAGATTAGTTAAAAAGCTGGAAGCTCATGGTATAGGAGGAGCTGTGCTCAGATGGATCAAACAATGGTTAAAAGACAGAAAACAGAGGGTTTGCATAAATGGAGAGAAATCAGAGTGGGGCTCGGTTACAAGCGGGGTACCACAAGGCTCGGTACTGGGTCCTCTATTATTCATCGTATATCTAAATGATCTGGATTCGGATATCAGTAGTAACCTAAGTAAATTCGCAGACGACACTAAAATAGGTAGAACTATAAATGGAAAAGAAGACATTCATGCTTTACAGGAAGATCTAAATAGATTATCTGAATGGTCGGACAAATGGCAAATGGAATTTAATGTTGAAAAATGTAAAGTAGTTAAAATGGGTACTATAAAAGACAATACTAGTTATAAGCTAAATAACCATGAAATCATGAGTTCTCAGTGTGAAAGGGATTTGGGAGTTCTTGTCAGTAGTAGTCTTAAGCCAAGAGAGCAATGCACAGCAGTCAGAAATAAAGCAAACAGAATTTTAGGATTTATCTCAAGAAGCGTCAGCAATAGGACGGAAAAAGTTATTTTGCAGCTCTATCTTGCATTAGTTAGGCCCCATTTAGATTATGCTGTGCAATTCTGGTCACCCTATTATAGAATGGAAATTGAATCCTTGGAGAGAGTGCAACGAAGAATGACCAAGATGATACACAATATCAGAAATCTACCATATGAGGACAGATTAAAAAAACTTAATCTACATTCTCTAGAGAGGCGAAGAGTTAGGGGGGATATGATTGAAGTGTATAAATGGTTTAAAGGGATTAACAAGGGAGATATTAATAAAGTTTTAAAAATTCATGATCAAACCAGAACTCGTAATAATGGATTTAAGCTTGATAAATTTAGGTTCAGAAGGGAAATTGGTAAAAATTGGTTTGGTAATAGAGTAGCTGATGCATGGAACAAGCTTCCTAGTAGGATAGTAAATGCCAATACCTTAGACACCTTCAAATGTAGATTAGATAGACATATGACAGAGGTAGGGTGGGTATGAATAGGTTAGTGCTTATTAGAAAAATCATAAAAAGAAAAACAGAATAAATAAGTAGAGTAGAATAGAATAGGTTAGACATGCTGAAAATACAATTCAAAAATGGAGCTGCCTCGTGTGTGCCAGTAGGCATGTTGCAGTGTCCTCTATTCTTATGTTCTTATATATATATATATATATATATATATATATATATATATATATATATATATATATATATATATATATATATATATATATATATATATATATATATATATATATATATAATCTCAATCACCTTGCCATTTTCATTTGAGGTCGCAATTTCTCATCTAGCCTACCAAAGACAAGAGCCCTTCCTTCATGCCACCAATCCTCTCCACCGATGCGGGCTACCAGTTTACCCCCCCACATATATATATATATATATATATATATATATATATATATATATATATATATATATATATATATATATATGAGGAAATAAATACATACGTTAGACAGGAAAGTTACTAAGCATGTAATACCGTACGCGTATACAGCATGCAAATATACACATTACAATATAGCTAACATAAAAAAAAAACTATATGAAATGACACAGTATTAGAATAAACAACCTTTAAGCAGGAATTACTAAGTCGAAATGCTGCACATTTCATTTCCCAAGATAATTAATGATAAATCCTTTTCTCTCTTTCTCTCACACAAAATATTTTTTCATGAGCTATGGGTATCATAATAATAATAATAATAATAATAATAATAATAATAATAATAATAATAACAATAATCATCATCATCATCATCATCAGTGTTTCATCAAAAAAGGATTACCTGAAATAAGATTACCGGCGGTAATGAAAGCATTACTGGAGGATTTATTTATTCAGTTATGTATTTATATCAATATACACTTATTTATTTGTTTATATGAAATGGGTATCTGTTATTTATTTACCTATTTACCTCTAGTTTTATTCATGGATATCAATTATTCACTTATTACTGTCGGTTTGTAGTCGCCGTGGCTCAGTCGGTAGCGTCTCCGACTCTGAGGCGTCAGGTCGAGGGTTCGCGCCCCGCCACGGTCTGAGGTTCGCAAAGGCATGCACTCAGCGTAAGGATTACATCTGCCAAAACAAGTCCTTCGCAAGAAGGCAACCGTCCTAGCCCTTGGTTGATAAGGGAGTCCGTGACGTAAAACCGGAACACTTATTACTGTCGGTTTACACTTTCATTTACGTATATATATATGCATCTATGTATTTAGCAAACTACTTATCTACTTATTTTTTTTACTTATTTATCTACTTATCTCTTACTGAAGAATTTTATTTTCATTTGTTTACTACCAGTTGCTTAATCTATTTATTTCAACGAAATTTACTTATAGATATATTCACGTAATCATATTTATCTATTCAGTGATTATTTATTTATTTATATATTTATATACTTACATTAATGAATACTAATTTTTAAGTTTATATATTTTAGTGAAACTTCATATCTTATATATATATATATATATATATATATATATATATATATATATATATATATATATATATAATGTATTAACTTACCTATATATATATATATATATATATATATATATATATATATATATATATATATATATATATATATATATATATATATATATATATATATATATGTATTAACTTACAGATTAAAAAAAACTTAATCTACATTCTCTAGAGAGGCGAAGAGTTAGGGGGGATATGATTGAAGTGTATAAATGGTTTAAAGGGATTAACAAGGGAGATATTAATAAAGTTTTAAAAATTCATGATCAAACCAGAACTCGTAATAATGGATTTAAGCTTGATAAATTTAGGTTCAGAAGGGAAATTGGTAAAAATTGGTTTGGTAATAGAGTAGCTGATGCATGGAACAAGCTTCCTAGTATGATAGTAAATGCCAATACCTTAGACACCTTCAAATGTAGATTAGATAGACATATGACAGAGGTAGGGTGGTTATGAATAGGTTAGTGCTTATTAGAAAAATCATAAAAAGAAAAACAGAATAAATAAGTAGAGTAGAATAGAATAGGTTAGACATGCTGAAAATACAATTAAAAAATGGAGCTGCCTCGTGTGTGCCAGTAGGCATGTTGCAGTGTCCTCTATTCTTCTTATGTTCTTCTTCTTCTTATATAAGGCAAAATTATTAAATTTAGATTAAATTTTTAAAATAAAAATGCAAATATTCAATTATATTTTCATTAATTTACTTTGTATTAATATTCGAGCATGCGATTCTTTAATAATTTTGTATTAAAAATATATACAATGAGAGAAGTTTCACTATATGTATATATGTACTATATTTACAAGGTAATCTTGTTTAATCAAAATGCATCAGTAAAATTTAATTACAAATATAGGCAATTGGACAAAGTATTGTTTGAAAAAAAACCGTGCATGGGGGGGTACATATTTTCATGATGTATTAAAACAAATTATTAACACCAAATGACACACTCTCTCTCTCTCTCTCTCTCTCTCTCTCTATATATATATATATATATATATATATATATATATATATATATATATATATATATGTGTGTGTGTGTGTGTGTATGTGTGTGTGTGTGTTTGTGTGTGTGTGTATGTATCTATCTCTGTTTCGGAGGACGAAGCAAAGAAGAAGAAGAAGAAACGGAAAGCAGTGTATAATTCAATTCGATGATAATGTCCGCACATATGGAGTCATCAATCATTAAACACAAAACCTTCATGGTGAGTTTCTTCTTACCATTATTGAATTTGTCAAATGGTTTCTACTTCCTACTTGTATTTAAGTGATGAATAATTAGAAAAGGGTGTAGATAATTCTAACAAATTCCTCATTAAATTTCGTAAAATCCTGACTTTGCTGGCATAAACAACTTGCTGCTGTTGAAATGACTTTCCAAGTCTGATTTATTATTATTATTATTATTATTATTATTATTATTATAAATGAATATCATTATCATTATTATTATTATCACCATCAGTATCATTACAACAACTATCATTGCTACAATTATTAATGTTAATCAAGATTATTTTCAATATCGTCATTACTGTTATTATTATCATTATTATTATTATTATTATTATTATTATTATTATAACTCACTTTCAACGTTTCCCCAGAAGAAGCATATGCAGACCAACTTTCTTTTTTTAAATAACTAAAACAAATATTGAAATATAAAAGCATGACTGTATTTAATATAGTAATAATCAGCATCCTTAGTACACTTAACCTTGAGAGTGAAATATCTTAACGCAATCTATTCATTAAATTTTTTAACTATTATAAATATAAGGATTATTGAAGGGGTAATTTTGTCCTTATCGAACCCTGAGCTCGCTCAGATACTGATCCTGATAACCTGCCTTTTGCCTCAATCCCAGATGAAACACCGGGAAATGACATCAGGTGGCTACTCTGGGATTGATCCATACTTTGTTTTCAATACATAATTAAAATGATGGTCAAAATAGTAGTTAAAAATACCAAATAAATAAATGAATACATAGTGAGAATATGTGCTTAAATGTTTTTTTTGTCATTTTCACGTATTACTATTAATCTCAATTCGAATGGGGGTGGACACAAGCACTTGGTGTTGAGGAATTAAGGCTGGCTGCCCTTCCTAACACCCCGCGGTGTACTCAAACACGGGTTTGTCATTTCCCAAGTTGTGTGTTCTAACCCTTGAGCTACCGTGGCCCAAAATGCGCTTCGAGGTATATAATATAAAAATTATATAAACCATGAATCAGTGGTGGTGACAAGGAGTCAACATTCAAAGGATTACCAGTTCACATTCTATCTAATCCTAAAATGACTTTCCCGAAGCCTTGACATCATTAACTCTATTTCATTTTTCTTTATCGCTTTCACATGTTCGTATGGGGTCGCTAATAATAACTAGTCTCTCGGAGGCTAGTGGTTGGTTTTGGTTTATGCTTTAAAGGCCTTGCCTGACGCCAACCCTTTTCATTGACTGGGAAATAGCTTAACTAGAGCCACCCAAAAATGGTCGTCAGATATTCATGTAATAAAACTTTTTTTTTGGTAAGGATTATATATTTTTCCTTTACATGACAAGTGCCACGGAGGCATTTCTAATTCTTATTCTTTATATGAGGAGTACTTTGCAGACTTGTTAAAATTAGGAGCGCCAACGATACGCTCTTAGTTATGTATTTGAAGAATTTTTCTATATATGAAGAGTGTCATGGTGACATTCTTAGTTCTTTTTATGAGTTGGAAAACGAAATTTTTTTTGTATGAAGAGCCGAGGAGACCTTTTAATCCTTTTCTTTTTTTTTCTTTATACGACGAGAGCCAAGGACACACTTCTCTTTATGTGAGGAGTGCCAAGGATACAAGTATTTCAATATGAGGGCCAAAGGGTGCCATCAACCATTAAAGAGAGTGCCTCGAGATCTGCCAAACTACTCAACTAATGTGTTTCATAAAAGGTTGACCTCCCATTCTTTTAATTTTAATAAATGGAGTGATTCCAGCGCCAAGTCAGGCGGATTTTTCTCTTTCACATTCTGGTATTTCCTTAATGCCGTGATGGACAAGGGAATGTCAGAGTAACTACTCATTTAGCCAGCTAAGTGCTCCTGCTATTTCATTCCTGATACTAATGACTAAAAACTTAATTTTATTCATACACTGATAGCTATAACAGTGATATTGGTAGTTGTAATAATAATAATAATAATAATAATAATAATAATAATAATAATAATAATAATAATAGTAATAATAATAATAATAATAATAATAATATTATTATTATTATTATTATTATTATTATACCATAACTACCAACGCTAGCCTAGAATTATTTTTCACTCAAACATAGATTACACCTAATTACCTCATTATCACCGTAATTAATAGCAAAATTAAATCTCAGTTTAAAAAAGTTACAGGATTCACAAAATTTAACTTGCACATGTCAGCAGCACCTGTCATGAAAGGATATTACTTAATAATGATAAGTTCATTATACAGTATTACTGATATTCAAATTACCAGTGCAGCCACTGGGGGAGAAAGCAAGCTGAACTCGGTGACGGTCCCAAGCCCGGGGATATGGAGTGTGTTGGTGTCAGGAGTGACATATATGATAATGATAATATAATAGTTATTGTAGTACTTATAGTAGTAGCACTAGTAGTAGTAGAGGTAATAATAATAATAATAATAATAATAATAATAATAATAATCTACATGCAACAACCCTATTCCCCTCATAAGGGAAAGTAGCTGAGTCAATGTAAAATACCTTGATTTTATAAATAATAATACTAATAATAATAACAATAAAAATAATAATTATCTATATGCATGAGCCCTATTCCCCTTAATAAGAGGGGTGGCAGAGACAGAGCTAAATACATTGACTCATAATAATAAAAATAATAATAATAATAATAATAATAATAATAATAATAATAATAATAATATATAAAAGCCTTTTACAACTCAACAGGCTTATGGAGTACACACGTAGAAAGGAGACGATCACAGGCAAAACCATCTCGAAAATCAAGTTAGCGGTCTCTGGATTCTCCTTGTTCCTGCCACCTAAGTGGACTAAAAAAAAAGAAAACAAAGAAAGTAAAGGGGCTAATTTGAATATGTAGCATAAGTAATCATGGACTAAAACAAGAAGCAAGGCTAGGATTAGCAAGCTTATGATAGACAACTATGGGTCAGGAAAAACACTGGAATGATGATCCAAGAACGATGGGTCTTCAGAGAGTGGCAGACTTGAGGTTACTGCTGTGGCTAGGCACTACAGTGGAGGGTTGGGGCCTGTGCCTGATGGCGACCGCCCTATGGGTCCTCCATGACAATTCCACCCATCCGTGGGTGAAGAATCTAAATCAACTCAGTCTACAAGTCATATGGTGAGAAGTAAATAGATATAAGAAAAAAATGGAAAAGGAATCCCTGTCCAGTAGCCATCCATCTTTACAAAAAAATAACCAAATATATAAATAAATTAATTAATTAATCAATCAAATCTCCAGGGAGCTCTCCTGAGGTATGAAATAAGTCTTCAAATATAACTACTTTCAAAATAGTCAGAACAAATAAGCTAACGTGAATTAGATGAGTTTAGGTAGATGACCTTAGGTGAGGTTAACATTAGACTCGATAACCTTATATTAGGTTTAAATAGGCTAGGTGATCTCAGATTAGCTTAGGTTAAGTAACCTTAGGTTAGTGTGATTAGATAAGGTTAGGTTGGGGTATTTTCAGACTAATTCCTTTGTCACACTAGCTTATAAACTAGCTCTTCTGAGATTAGCTTTTCAGTAGTACACTCATCAAAAACCAATATTCCAATAAGTCTGCATGCAATAAAATTTCTTCCTTGTTCTAAGTAAGGATTTGTACTCCTATACCTACCCACCCATCCACCCACCCCCACCCATCCTCGGGAGGAAGAGAGTGTGAAGGGAAAGGAACAGATTACCAATAATTAATATGGCCCTGGAATGCATTCCAGATTTACGCGAGATTAAGTTTCACACAAAACGACCGGGTTGTGGAGAGTGTTTCTTGGTTTGTGAATCAGGTGTACAAAGAACTCACATTACTTATCGGCTTTTATTCTCTCTCTCTCTATCTCTCTATCTATCTATCTATCTATATATCTAGCTAGCTAGCTAGCTAGCTATCTACCAAGTTTCCTTATCTAGAGAGAAAAGGATTTCAAACTATCTTTCAATCTTGCCTTTCTAGTGAAAAATGACAGTGCCTTTGTAAACCAAGAGGTCAAAGAGCGTCGACGATGACTCTCTCTCTCTTTCTCTTTTGCTAAATTTTCTCTTCTGAGGATAAAAGGTCGTAGTGTGATATCTTTCCTAATTCTTTGCTTCCATGATGAAATTAAATATGAAATAATTTATGGGGGGTGGACACAGACAGGTTGGAGCTGGGGAACAAAAGTTGGATGCCCTTTCTAACACCATGCGTTGGGCTCGAACACGGGCTTATCATTTCCCGAGTCGAGTGCCCTAGCCACTGAGCTACCGCGGTCTCGCTCATAAGCTGATTTATGATAGGATTCCAATTGTCATTTAAAATGTGTAATAATCATGCTTAATGTGAATTAATAGTTGTTATTAGCAATTAATTCATCCCATTACATAATTTATATCATTGTTCAATATCAATTTCATGAAGTTGTAGTACAACGGGGCCGCGGTAACGAGGTGGTTAGAGTACTGGACTTTGAAAGTGTTGGGGAGGGCATCTAGCCTTAATCCCCCAGCTCCAACCTGTCTGTGTCCACCCCTACTCGGGTGGGGATTAATTGTGACACAGAAAACGGCAAACATCTACAAGAAAATTTCTTGCGAAATTTATGTTCATTGTGAGTTTTCATACGTTTTTTTATATAGAACGTGAAAAAAAAAAAATTGACACCAAAATTCGAGCCAATATTTTATACTGAACGTACGATGAAGCCTCTTCCAACAATAAAACCCTATTCCTGGAAAAAAAAATTCATGATGCATATTTTCTTAAATTTGGCAAATACTTCCCAGAACACTTAAATCATCGCGGATTATCAGAGGAAATTTCGTAGAAAAAGACCCCCATGACAGCCAAGATCCATATTTTGCTGATTAAAAACTAGAAATCAAATTCCTTCTTAAGGGAAATATTAGTTAAATACATATGAATATGATCGATATTGACAATAAATTAAATTAAGTCAACAGTTATGCCTACATACTTCATTATAGTCTTTTAAAGATTTTTTTTTTTACTTTTTCATTAATCACTATTAATCCCCATTCGAATGAGAATGACAGACATGTTGAAGCTTGAATATTAAGGCTGCATCCCTTCCTAACGCTCCGCGTTCATATAAGAGCCTGTGTTAGTAGCTGCTCAACTAGTGCACTCTACCGCTGGTGGCCCCTATCCTTATATATCATTATTTTTTTCCAAAGAATATATATATATATATATATATATATATATATATATATATATATATATATATATATATATATATGTATATATATATATATATATATATATATATATATATATATATATATATATATATATATATACATACATATATACATACATACATATATAAATACATACATACACACATACATACATACATATATATATACAGTATATATATATATATATATATATATATATATATATATATATATATATATATATATATATATATATATATATATATATAAATATATATATATATATATATATATATATATAAATATAAATATATATATATATATATATATATATATATATATATATATATATATATATATATATATATATGAATTAGACAGGAAA
>JAXCGZ010013597.1:12500-15000 GCA_037179515.1 Halocaridina rubra
AAAAAAATCTATATATGAAAACCAAGACACCATTTCTCTTCTGCCTCTCTGCGAGTAACTCTAATTTCATGTTGGAAATCAGACCCCAAATATTGACTCCGTTGCCTATGTATTTATATACGACTCCAAGCGGAGTTTGGGCCCAATGCTAACTGGTGCGAGTGTTAATCAGAAAAGTCAATACAAAGTTTCCAGGAAGTAAATCCAGAGCTCTGGACGCTATGTTTCTCTTACTAAGGCCATTTCTGGTCGGGTGTTTATCCTTCTCTTTTTGTTTATAGTGGAGTATTTTCTCTAACTGGACTGCTTTATTTATTTATTTATAGCGGGACGTTTTTTTTTTCTTCTTCCTTGGGTGGACGATGAAGTTGTAATATTGGAAAGCGGTATTGAGACATTTCTATATGCAATGCATGAGTTGTGTTAACTTTTTATTGTAAGGCATTTAAGGAAAAGGCATTTAATTTGACAGCAGTGGCGCAGTGGTTAAAAAACTCGACTCAGGAGCTCACGTGCCTGCGACTGAACCCACCGCGCGGCGTTAGAAAAGGCATTCACGCTCCATTCCCCATGTCCCAACCCGTCTGCGGCCACCCCCATAATGGGCATCAATAGTGACACATAAAAACATCCAGTTTAACTAAAATCCAACAGCTTAGAGGCATCTGATCAGATGTATAAACATTAAATAAATCAAGACCTTTTTTTTTTTTTTCAGGAAGCAGCCTGTTGTCTTTCTTTTTCTGCCTACATCTTTTAAGTTCTCCGGGGATATTCAGGCCTTCCTACCCATTCTCATTTGCCTACCTAATCCAGTCAATCTAATCTAACCACCACAACAAAGGCACTGGGCACTACTCACACCAACATAGTCATTTCTACTTGGCATAGTTGACCAGCAGACTATCCAGTCTCCAACCTTTATCTCCCAGAAAAGAGGGGACAACCTCAAGGAGGCAAACTTTACTCAAAGAGCAGATCAGCGAAATTTGGTAATGTTAGAAGACAAAGGTATCAAAACATAGCCACATATCAAGTTGGGATAACAAAACAACTCCAAGAAATAAAAAAATAAAAAATTCAATGAAACATTCCCAACAAGTCTCTGAAAAAGTAATTGCAAATGCTGAAACAATGTAAGCAACATACCCAGGGTAATTTCTGGACTGCTTGAATTGCAGTAAAAGAAAACCACGTTAATGGAAGATTAAGAATTTAACCTTCTGACATGAGAAAAAGCTACAGCACAAACGAATAAGATAATACAATCCAACTTAAAAGAAATAAAAGAGGACTATGCTTGCCGAATGGTGGATATTAACAATTAACCAGAGAACATGAGGAGAAGTTGAATAATAAAGAAAGGAATAAATAAGCCATAGCGAGAGAAATGAGCAAATTAAAAAGGGATGAATATGACTGACGAGTAGTTATCTGAAGACCGTAATTACGGAAATCATATATTAATTAATCCTATGAATCCCTTTAGTAACATTGGCCCAACCTTTCATCATTGCTCTATTGCATGATATGCAGATATATCCTCTCTCTCTCTCTCTCTCTCTCTCTCTCTCTCTCTCTCTCTCTCTCTCTCTCTCTGTCTCCCACACTTTCGCTCTAACAAAGACACTGTTGAGAGAGAGAGAGAGAGAGAGAGAGAGAGAGAGAGAGAGAGAGAGAGAGAGACGTGCCCTACACTGTTTGCGTGGTTGTTGAAATAATATTTCCTCGCGGAGTTCCAACAATTTTCTTTATTCGCTTATCCCA
This sequence comes from Halocaridina rubra, assembly GCA_037179515.1. Lineage (NCBI taxonomy): Eukaryota > Metazoa > Arthropoda > Malacostraca > Decapoda > Atyidae > Halocaridina > Halocaridina rubra. The sequence continues at coordinate 14,268 of JAXCGZ010013597.1, forward strand.
CCCTGATGTTTACGGATTAAAACGGCTTCCACTCATTGTGTTTGCGAGAGAGAGAGAGAGAGAGAGAGAGAGAGAGAGAGAGAGAGAGAGAGAGAGAGAGAGAGAGAGAGAGAGAGAGAGAGAGAGAGAGTTGTTAAGGGAGATCAGTTTCCTTTCCTTTTTACTTTTTGAAGTGCCCCCATAAAGAGACTGGACACATTGATAATGGTTTTGACGTTTGTTTGAGCATAAGGATTTAGTAATACAGTCATTTGAGAGCAAGGACTGAAAACACTGAAAAGGGTTTCGACGCCCATTTGAGAAGATGGATTCATGACTGAACTTATCTGAGCACAAGGACTGGAAACACTGAAAATGGTCTTGATGTTTTTCTGAGTGCATGGAATCGGTACTGAAGTCATCTGAGCGTAAAAATTGGACACACTCAATAAGGTTTTGACGTCTGCCTGAGCGCAAGGATTCATGGTGTACTCATCTGTGTCGAAGGACTGAACACATTGAAACTGGGTTCGACTTTTGTCTGAGGGCATGGATTCGGTACTGAACTCATCTGCTCGTAAGAATTAGACACACTCAAAGAGGTTTTGACGTCTGCCTGAGCGCAAGGATTCATGGTGTACTCATCTGTGTACAAGAATTGAACACATTGAAACTGAGTTCGCCGTTTGTCTGAGCGAATGGATTCGGTATCGAACTCGTCTAAAAGCAAGGAATGGACACTGGCAAGTGTTTT